>JAUELO010002167.1:0-11931 GCA_032357855.1 Amphibolips quercusostensackenii
TTATTGCCCTTCACGCACACTTATTACGTGTATACATTTTTTAATTTTAAGGCTAAACCTTGAAAACTGTTATCATTGCTGCATTTTGTAGAATATTTTCATAACTTGATTTTTTGTAAGCATTGTGCCTCGGTTTGATTAAGGTAGAACCAAATAATGCACACGGATATAATAATTTTATGATTGTTTTCTGATTCTCTTTCATTTACTGAATAGCTATTACACAGCGTATATATATGTATAAACAAATTTTCTTCAGATGAATAACACTTACCTATCTTTGCTGTTGCATAGTTTAAATAAAAAATGAATTTAAAAAAAAAAATTTTTACAATTGAAACGTATATTGTAATTATTTCGTTAATAAAATTTTTCACGACTAAAAAAAAAACGATGCGCATCATTCAAAAATTGTTTTTAAAAAACTTGTAAGTCTTTTTGAGATAAACAATTTTTTTGCAAATATTTTGTCTCATATTTTACAGTTTGTCCGTCGAAGGAAATGTCTGTATTTCTAAAAAGAATTTTCGATGGATAAGGCTAGAACCATTGGTAAAAATTGGCTGGTGAGCCAAATATATTTTTTTTTATTTTTAAAAAGTGTACTAGAGGGCAACCCAATCGGCTTAATGCTTTGAAATGTGTCGTTTTTTAGACCACGACGACAACGACGTCAGACAGACCTCAAAGTGTAAAACTATTTATTGCTTCTTAATCAGTGAATCTGATAATGGCGATATTTTATAAAATCGGAGTTAATCAATTTTTACACGAAACCAATTCTTTCTCCTTGATGTAAGAATAAAATAATTATAATGATAATGAAAAGTTTAAAATTACACAATCTTGACACCCATAATGTCGTTATCTTACGTGTATGTGAGATAACTACTACGTATGTTTATATTTGCACTTTAATGACGCAGTGGAATTCAGCTTTGTTATAATTGTTAACCAAATCGTTTACTGAAACCTTGGTCAATTTTTCCTTCAGTTAGCGAAAATGAGAATGGTCTATACATTCCTTTTCACTCTAGCGGTCTTCCTTCATTCTATTGGTAAATATAATTATATGATATATCCATAATTTTTATTATATTTTATGTAACGCATGCATGAATACGTCCTAAGAGCAATATCATATACTGAGATATTTCATTTAATCCCATTTATCTGCCATGGATATCCCAGGGAGAACACGTCAGATTTTCCGTAAGCGGAAATTAGGATATCCCCCGGGAAACCAGAATATTTATTAAGTTGAGCCGAAAATTCAAATTTTTTAGGTTTTTTAACAGGATAAGAAAAATTTCATTCTTTACATGAAAATAGATTTATGTGTTTTTTTGTGAATTATTAGAACGATATCTTCTGTTAGCAGAAATTATTTAAAGTTTGAAAGTTCGAAAAAAGTAATTCTTTCAAAATATTTAAATGCTGCTTTCACATTTATCTTTAAAATTATTCCTTGTCGTTAAAAAAAGATAGTAAGAGAAAGCATAGAAAATCGTTGAGTCGATGTTTTTACCAAAGAGTGTAGCGTGCTGCGGGAGTTAATATAGCTTCACTTGCTTTTTACATCATTTATGATTTTGTAATAAAAACTCTCGTGCGTGCCTTTACCGACTCAAAATGCGACTTTGCGTTTGTCCATGGTGGCATAAACACACGCAGTTAATGATTTTGTACTGTAAAGTATCATGCGTGACTTTTGTCAACAGACGGCTTTTTTTAAACTCCCACCATGTTTTTGTATTTTGCTTCAAAAAGCCGTCTTTTAACACTTGTCACAAAATGTACTATTTGATGATTTTTAAATTATTGTGTCAGTGATTTTCTCATAGTTTTTTTGTAAATAAAATTATGATTTTCCCTCAATTTACAATGATACGATATAACTAACACCTATTTAGAAGTTCCTGCTCTTTTTCGTCAGGTGTGTCATTAGGCTCAAGCCTTCTACTTGTAAATATACGGTTGCGTGTGCTTCACAATATTTAAAAATGTTTACAAAATACGTCTCTGAATTAATTTTTATTTATTAAGTTAGTTTTGTTTTAACGTGATGATTCTTTTACAATTGGCTGCAAAAATACAACTAATACTTCTTTAATAATCATATACTTTTCCGCAATTATAATTTATTAGTAATAAATGCTTGTCCATAACAAAAAAAAAACAAGTAGGCGATACTGCTCTAGAGTGAATAAATGAAATTTGTACTTTTGAAAATTAAGAAAAATATTGTATAGCGGGTAACGTGGAAAACTTAGGACGATACAAATACTCGTGCAACTTTTACGTGATTGTATAGTATACAAGTACTTTAGGCTAGTGATCTCTGCTTGGTATTATTTTGTTTTAGAGAAATAATTACTACTACTAATTTATAATTGCCAATGAAAGTATTATTATTAAAAAAGTATTAGCAGCGTTGTGCTGCAACAAATTATTAAAGAGACATTATGTCACAAAAAAGCTCCTCAACTCAACGAAAATCAAGTCAGTGACGTATTGTGTGAAATCACATCTAGCTTAATTCATTCTACTCTAACCTTGCAAGTAGAAGGGTAAAATCCAGAGGCGGCGGAGCTGTAGGGGGCACTGAGGCAAAGACTGCTCGCACAGATATCAACCACGGAGGAGCAAAGTATTGATATACCCCTCCTTAAAATCGAATGAATAAATTCACTGAATGATTTAAATTTTCAGAAAATGAAAATTCTCGTTTAACTTGTACATGCGGCTAAGGAAGGATCAGAAAATTTCCAAGCCTAATGGCCGGGAAATCTCGCTCATATTAGACCATCAATGTTCATGATCCTCTTTATGCTCCGTTCCTTTATTAACAATGTCTATACATAAAAGTAGCGTCACTCAAATTCTTGAAACCAGTCCTGAGCTCAGCTAGGATGGATACTTCAATTATCTAATTGTTAGGATCATAGAGAGAGACTAGGGCGGAACTGGAAACTTTTCAGTTTTTGCTTGGCTTTAATTGGTTTCCCAATACCAAGATTCCTCCCAGTCTTATTCAAAACATCTTGATAGTCTATTTGCATATTAACCAAATTTGGTAAAGTTTATTACCTTTTCAAAATTGATGACGTTAACATCGTTTTAGAGACTGCAAAAATTTTGTGAGGATTACAAATTTTAACCGGATATAAATGTATACCTTTTTAGTGCTGAATGATACGAGTTTTTCGACTTTATTGTAATTTTTGCCGAAAACAGGTATGTTTATTATCTTATTATTATATTGATGTTATTGCTTTTTTCTAGTATCTTAAGAACTTTAAATTTATACTTGCACTCTAGCAAGTATTTTTTCAGACTATGTAGGTTGATATTAGTCCAGAAAAAAATAGACTTACCATTGCAAAGTTACAAAAATAACATGAACCATGGCAATTCGAATTTTTGTGCAACATCTGTTCAAATTTTTCAAACCTCTGTAAAATCTTTGTGAAATAATCGAAATCTTTGTAACCTATCCGAAATTTTTGTAATCCTCGTCAAATCTTTATGAAATCTTCCTAAGGTCTTTAAAAATCTTTGCGAATTATTCAAAATATTCGATAATATTCGTGAAATTATAAAAAGTTTAGTGAAATCTTCAGAAAATAATTGAAATATCTGTAAAATCTTTGTGAAATCTTTAAATATATATATAAAATATTTTAAAAATATTTCTAAAATATTTGATAATATTTGTGAAATTATTGAAATCTTTGTGAAATATTTGTGAAATCTTTGGAAATCTTTGCAAAATGTTTAGAGTATTTTAAAAACATTTGAAATGATAATGAAATTATTAAAAGTTTAGTAAAATCTTTGGAAAGTCATTGAAATATTCGTGAAATATTTAAAAATCTTTCCAAAATATTAAAAATATTTTTGAAATATTTGATAATATTTTTAAAATTATTGCAATCTTTGTGAAATCTTTAAAAATATTTGTGGAATTATTGAAATCTTGTGGAAATATTTGATAATATTTGTAAAGTTATTTAATTTTTTGTGCAAATTTTTAGAAATCATTTAAATCTTTGTGGAATATTTGAAAATCTTTGCAAAATATTCAAGACATTGTTCAAATATATTTAGTTATATTTGTGAATTGATTAAAATATTCATCTTTGAAAAATCATTAAAATCTTTGTGCAATTTTAAAAAATCTTTACAAAATTTTCAAATATTTTTGAAATATTTTTCAATATTTGTGAATTGATTGAAATCTTCTTGAAATCTTTAGAAATGTTTATGACATTATCAAAATCTTTGGAAAATATTTTTTAGATCTCTAGAAATCTTTGTGAAATATTCTATAATATTTGTGAAATTATGAAATTTTTGTGAAATCTTTGAAAAATCATTAAAATTGTTGTGAAATATTTATGAAGTGTTTAAAAATATTTGCAAAATATTTTAAAATGTTTTTAAATATTTGGTAATATTTGTAAAATCATTTGAATGTTTGTGAAATCTTTAAAATTATTGCATAATATTTAAAATCACGAACGATAGGATGCGCAAATTTTTTTTTATCATGAAATTATTTTTCCATGCTCAGCGTGACTTAGCTTTTATACTTAGGTAAGCGTAAAGTAAAAAAAATGTTCACTTGTAATGATAATCATTATAAACAAGTTTTATGATCCAACACTGAACATTATAGATTGCTCATTTGTGAAAAATATTCCTGCATTAAAAATATTCACTTTGAGCAGAAAAGTGATAAGTTATGAAAGGGCAGTGCTGACCGGTGGAGCAAAGATGACTTTGCTTATGATATCACTATTAGTTGACAATTTTGGTTTTAGTTTGCATTATATAAATCTATTTCATTATAAATAGAGTGTGAAATGTCAAGAAATAAGTGGTTATATCACAGCTATCACTATTTTCATTCGAAATAACTTATTCTTTTTAATAGATATGTTTAAAGGTAATTTTTCAGTACATATAATACCACAGAAGGAAACCATCATACTCTCCTATCTTCAGATTTTTTAATTTTCATGAAAAAGCTGCAGTCGCCTTTACCTTCTGGTGATAAAATGCCGACAAAATACAGCTTGTTAAAAATGATCAAATTATCAAATCGTTGCTATATTAATATAATCATACTAATAGAAATATGATATACAATATTTGTTGATTTTAGAAACAAATTATGTAAACAAATGCTCAGTGTGGACATTTTAAGTCAACAAAAAATAATGTTATCCATTAATTCTCCTTAGTTTATGTTGACAGTAAGATACAGAATTAAATAAAAAAATATGTCATTTATTATTATTTCTTGTTTTTTTAAATAAATTAATATTTTCTTCTCATTCTCCTTCAATAAAAGTATCAGCCAATAATATATTCTCAACACTTTACTTGAGGCATGATTTAAAAATTGTATACTTAATGTTTTATACTTTGAAAATGTATAATTTAATCTCTAATACCTGCAAAGTTGACTAAAATTCAATTATCGGTTCATGAAATGTCAATGATTCAAAAATATCCAACTCAAAAATTCAATATGTCGTAACGCCTAAAATTATGAAAGTTCAAAAAAATCCTTTGACACCCATATATTCCTTATGTAGCACTATAATTTTACCAAGTTTCATAAAAATTGAACGAACACTTGCATATTCTGATATTCCCGACGTGTGATTGCCCTAATAATTAATCTAATTTTTAGGGTTTCATATTTTTGTATTCATTTTATTACATTCTAGGATTCTAGCCTAGCCTCAATAATTTTTATTTTGTCTTTTATTTCAAAATTTGAAATAATAAGCAACAGGAAAGCAAGCCGTGAACTTTGCATTAACAGTAAAAAATTTGGATTTTTAAAAAAGAAGAGCTATTTCGCCGATGAAAACGTTGGGGACACTTTTGCAACAGGGTCAAGAAACATATCACAACCAATATCAGGAAGATAATAATACCTCCAAAATATAGGAAATTTCTCAACCAGTGACAAAGAAAAAAGAAATAATTCTTGATTCCTTTCAAGGAATTCCAAAAAATGATAGCCTGATTGGAGCCTCATATAACAAAAATTGTGACATCGATGGAACGGAACAAAGAACGAAAAACGTTATCAGCGTTTACAATCAGATTTACGGAAAATCAAAAAAGGAAGGAAATAATGTCAAATTGGTGAGTGAAACATTTATGTTGTCACATTGTTTCTAAATTAAATTTTTGAAAACTGATATAGAGAGACGATTTTAAAATTACCCTAAAAGCTCTTAGATGAAAGACTGTACCCTAAGAATTTTCTTGAATACATTGACATATTTCTTCCACAGATACATGATGATCTTCAAAGAATTACTTTTCATCAACGATAGCCTTTTATAGTACAGAGCTTTCAAGAAACGTCAAAACGTCGCAGGCATAACTTTCTGCAGTGCTGGTATTGTGATTATCCTTGGACATTTCATTAAGACAATAAAATTGGAGTACTTTGCTTCAAATGCATGAGAGCTGTTATATATAAGATGTTGTCACGATCTACAAGAGTTGAACCTACTTTCGTTAGGAAAGGGATCATGACCAGAAAGAAGGCAATAGCATAGTTCAAAATACACTATGTTCGTATCATTGGCATATTTATCAGGACAGGGTCTTGCAGTGCGTGAACATGAAAAAAATGATGGAAACTGCAAAGCTCTTCTAGAATTGCGAAGAACTTGCATCCTTTTTACAACAAAAAAATAATTTTACATCTTACGAAGTGCAAGATGAAATGCTTCGAACGATGTCTCGGTAAATTTTAAATATAATCCTTGCAGATATTCGGCAGTATGGGGATTTTCGTGTTATTTTAGATAGGGCTACTGATAATTTAAGAAAAAAAACAAATGTCTATTACAATTAGGATAGTAACTGATGGTATGGAAGTCACAGAATCTTTCACTGGATGCTACGAAATGTCTTCGAGAACTGTGGAAAGTCTGAACAATTTGTTTTTGTATGTTCTAACACGAGCTCAGTTATATCTTGAAAAATTACGTGGCTAATGCTACGATTGAGCAGAACAAAAGATGTAAGAAAAACAGCCTTTTGCATTCTACATACATTATACGAGCATTCTGTTTTACCCGGTAGACTGTTAAACAAAAATCAATAATCAGCGTTATGAAGACTCATCCTGTTGCTTTTTAATTCCTGGGTGATTTTTGCAGTTCGAAGTCTGAAGTCTCTGGAACTACTGGTGGACTGCATGAACAATTTTTTAAAAGTAAAACTTATTCAAGACTATTGTTCTGTAAAGACATTCTTGATTGCGCACAACAGTTGAATAGAGCAATAGAAACAAATACCCAGACAGTGAGCTGGTCTATTGCTTGTGCAAATAGAACCATACTTTATTTGCAGTCTTCAGAAAGAAGAATCTTTTTTCAAATTGAGGACAGAAATGGCGGAAGCAAGGTATGCGCACAAGGCAAATGCTGATTTGTCAGATATATTACCAGCCGAAGAAAATATGCGGAAAAATTTCTATGATGCAATAGGCGAAGTAAAAACACAGATTAGCGAACGCCTTACACAAATCGATAAGACAAAAGCTCAGCTTGCTAGAAAGTGCATTCTTGAAAAATAGAAAAGTATGGTTGCATGACGAAGAAATGAGGCAAATGTTGCAAGAGTGTGGTTTTAAAGCAGATAATTTGCAGCTAGATGTGCAAATGCTGCAAAGAATACGCGCAGAAAAAGTTAAATGTCTGCAAAGCATAGTTAAATGCTAATGCCAGAGGCAAGCTGAAACAAAAAAACCATTTTCGGAAAGATGGAGGCTTCTCAAATTATTAATGGTTGTACCTTCTTAAGCTGCTACAGCTGAAAGGTCATTTTCGACCTTAGAAAGATTAAAATCTTTTTTCTTGAACTACTATGAAGCAATCTTGCCTCAATCAATCATGCATTCTTTATATCTATTAAGATCTTATCAAAAAATTCATTATTTTGCGAACTTATGCGATAAATTTGCAAGAGTCAGCAGCTGAAGGATAAATACATGTATTTGGATAACCATATCGTACATATGTATTTTATATGAACGCAGCATTATAATTAAAGTATGTGAATAATTATTTATAAACAATATAAGTTTTATACTTGTATCTGTTATTCATTGTTTATTATTTATTGTTTATATATTATTTGTATAAAATTCTTTTATTGTGTGTTATTATTATACTATAAACCAGATAAAAAAAATACTATTATAAATCGATGCCTCTGACCTCCTTCCCCCTAGAAAAAAAGGCTTTGCTGCTTCTGTTTAAATCTAATAATACACCTGACGATAAAAAGCGCTAACTTCTGTAAAGGAGTTAGTATTCTTATTATTGTAATTTGAAAGAAAATACTAATTTGATTGACAAAAAACCATTGAGCCATTAATAGGATAGGGCTCCCGTAAAGAATAGGTCAATAAAAAAAAAAAGGTCTAATGTCCGCAAGCCACGGTTAAGCTACTCTCAACTTCTTAATATATTTTAACACTTTCAACGGCTTTTGCTAATGTGCGGATCAAATAAATATGACATTTTGACAAAAGCTCAATTTTCTAGGAATTATTTTTGTGTATCGGGTAGAAGTTGGCCGTTTTCCGAACGAAAAATTTACTCTTTCCGAAATCATTTGACTTGAAATTTATTGTTGCGAACTAAATTTATGTCGCACTACCGGCTGCGCAGTGCCTATTTGTGGCATGTGTGGTTGAGTACTGAAGTTACGTTGCATTTCCAGATGCGTCTTAGCCTTATAAGACATTTGTGGTTGCGCAATAGAGTTATGTCGCACATACAGCTACATTGTAAACTTCTGTAGCATTAACGGTTGCGCACTAGAGTTGTGTCCGTCTTCCGGATGCGCAGTATAATTATGTGGCATTAGTAGTTACCCACTTGCATTATGTCGCACTTTTGTCTGCGCGGTAGAAGTAGATTGTATATTAAGTTGCTTACTAGACTCATGTAACAAAACCGGCTGCGCAGTAAACTTTTTTGGCATTTGTGGTTGAGTACTATATTTATGTCGCACTTCCAGATGCTCAGTAGACTTATGTGGCTCTCGTCATGGCGCAGTAGAAGTATGTGTTATATTTAGTTGCACGCTAGAGTCATATAAAACTTTCGGCTCAGGTGTAGAATTTAGTGGCATGCATGGTTTGGTACTGAAGTTACGTTTCACTTTTAGATGCGCATCAGCCTTATATGGCATTTGTGGTGGCGCAATAGAGTTATGTTGAACTTCCTGCTGCGCAGTAAACTTTTGTGACAATAGTAGTTGCGAACTTAAACTGTGTCTCACTTTCGGATGCGCAGTAGACGTTTTTGGGCTTATGAATGTGCAGTACAATTTTATAACACTTCAAACTAAGCAGTGAAGTTACGTCACACTTAATTACTACTACTGCGCAACCAGAAGTGTTATATAGTACACTTGGCATCCGCTTCTTCTACCTAATTCAACTGCTCATCTAGAAAGGCGTTTCAACTCTGGTTTGCAATCATTCATGCCACAGAAGTTTACTGCGCAGCTGGAAGTGCAATATAGCTCTATTGCGCAACCAAAAATTCCGCATACAGACTATGCGCATCCGGAAATGTAACTTAATTTCAGTACCCAACCACACAGGTCACAAAAGTCTACTGCGCAGCCCGTGATGCTATATAAGTCAAGTGCGCAACTAAATATGCCACATACTTTTACTGTGCAGCCGGAAGTGTGACATAATACTTGTTAGCGCCCTCTTGTGCTACATCAGCCTACTGAACATTCGGAAGTGCGATAAAACTTTAATGCGCAACTACTTACGCCACAGAAGTTTACTGCGCATTCAAAAGTGCAAAATGGATTTAGTGCGCAATTATGAATTTCAGGTCTACTGCACAGTCGGAAGTGCGAAATCAGATGCAATTAACTTCACATACTTCTGAAATCCCAAATTTGACAAATTTTGGTGAATGTTATCGATAGTGATGGACAGACCCTCCCCTGTGTGGTATTTTTCGGAACAAAAAACACCTGGTCTGGTATATCACGCACAGATCTGATCCGAAGATTTTTGGACGTGTCAACTAGAGACCCGCCTAGAATAATACCGGATCAGGTATTTGAGAGACGAGGACAGAAATTCTCGGATCAAGTATGTTAATGCAAACTGCTGGAACCGGGATGTAAAAATAACGGTCTAATGAATATAACTATAATCAAAAACCTGATCACTATCACTCTCAAGGGTTTTATATTTTTGTATATATTTGATTACATTCAAGGATTCTAGCCTTGCCTAAATAATTTTTATTCTGTCTTTTACTTTAGAATTTGAAATAATAAGGAAAAGGAAAGCAGGCCGTAAACTTTGCATCAACGGTAAAAAATTTCGATTTTTGGAAAAGAAGAGCTATTTCGCCAATCAAAACGTTGAGGACACTTTTGCAACAGGGTCCAAAAGAGATATTACAACCAATATCAGAAAAATGATAATACTTTCAAAGGAGAGGGAATTCCTTGACCAGTGACAAAAAAGAAAAAATTAATTCCTAATTTCTTTCAAGGAATTACAAAAAATGATAGCAGATTGGAGCCTTATATGACAAAAATTGTGACATCGATGAAACGAAACAAAGGGCGAAAAATGTCATCAGTGTTCACAATCAAATTCACGGAAAATTAGAAAAGGAACAAAATAATGTTAAATCTAGGTCTTGCACATTCATGTTCCTCAAAAAAGATAATTTTATATACCTGGTGTATGTTTTGGACGTCCCGAGAGTTCCTAGGAAAATTTTCACATGGGTCGTTATTCTTGCGGCAAACAAAATTTTTTGTTTGAAAGAAGCTCAACTTTTACCCGACACACAAAAATAATTCCTAGAAAATTTGAAACTTGTCATAATATTATACACATTTCAGCCGCACATCAGCAGGGACCGCAGAAAGTGTTAAAATATATTCTCAAGTTTAGACTGGCTCAAACGTGGCTCGCGGACATTAGCCACCACTGACGTGCTTTTACGTTATAAAAGACGTGTGTAAAGGATAAAGGAAAATATTGTTTTAAAATAATTTAGTCTCTTTAGTTTTTGAAAGAATTTTAGTTTTTAAATAAAATTGACACTTTGCTTGAGTTTATTTAATAAAAACATGTCTTTGTTTTAACAAAAGCTTTTTGAAATAATATTTCATGTTGCTATAAACGAGTTTCTACAGGACGATATGATTTTGAAGATAAGCGTGAAAGGAACATTGAAATATGTATGTCAAAAAAATCACTGCGTCGAACACTGAAACATTAAATTATTTATGCTAATCGAAGGTATTATGTTGAAAATCTGTAGAAAATCACAAAAATCTACTTTCACATAAAAAATAAGATTTTTTTATTCAGATCGCGAAACTAAAAAATTTGATTCCTTGGCTCACGCTAATATCCACAAACACTTTTTTTAAAGAACAGGATATATTAAAAAATGTTTGTTTTTTGGAAGCTTTTAAATGACAGAAGATATTTTATTGTCATTAAGGTTATTAAATCGTTTTTGCTCTTGTTTCCCCAAAGAATATATGTTTATTGAAAAAAAACCTGTATGGTAAAAAGTTATTATGTTTCAAAATAATTTCGCATGATTTTCATTGAATCGCCAGAAATTTGCTTTATGTAAACAGACATTGAGTTTAACCAAAGATATGAGACATGAATGTGTTGAGAAAAAATAGCACGTAGAGTATAGACTGCCGGCACTGGCAAAAAAGTTCTCTGCTTGTACCGATAAAAAATATATTTTCAGCATGCCAAAAGGATTGTCAGGCCTCTTAGAGTAGTCTTGTAACTTAAGAGACATTTTGTTATTTTCTGTATTTTACCTTCTATAATGAAACGTTTTATGTATACAGAGTGTCCCA
>JAUELO010002181.1:0-11930 GCA_032357855.1 Amphibolips quercusostensackenii
GCTAAGCAGAATAATGGTGAAATAAAAAATCGACATAAATTTCAATGGATTTTGTATCATTTTTAAAAATAACATAAGATTACAAAGACAAATCTCAGAAAATTCAAGGTTTTTCATAAGACTATCAATTATTTCGAAGGATTTAAGTATTGTAAAAAGTTTAAAAGACTTTTCAGCTATTTCAAAAGATACCAAACCATTTTCAAAGATTAATAAAAATTCAGTCGATTTCGAAGAATTTAATGAGAATTTTCAACGATTTTAAAGTCGATTTAAAAGGTTTCTAGTGATTTGAAATGTTTTTTTTTGTAGATGCTTAATTTAAAAGTTAATTTGGATTTATATTCTACGAATTTAAATTATGTTTACTCATTTTAGTAATTTTTTACTATTTAGAAGGATATGAGGAAACTTATCAACGTCAAAGAATCTCACGAGAATTAAATATCATTGTATTATTTCTTAAAATTTGGCCTTGATTTCAAGGGATTTCTAGAGAAAATTTAAAAAATAAATGAAATCTCAAGGTATACCTAGCGACTTTCAACATTACAAGGAATTTAAAGGTATATCCAAAAACTCAACAAAATTCAAAACATTTTATTGAATCTCTAAAGATTTTTATGGATTTAAAAGGGTTTTCAGAGAACTTTGATATATAAGTTTAATTTAATTTATTTGAGAGTTATTCTAAATGATTTCTACATATTGGAATCTACTTTTACGATTTCCGAAGATTTTAATGAATTTCAGGGAATTTCAACAAATTTTTAGAAAACTTTACGGATTAGAGTACAGCAAAATTCAATGGATTTTCATACATTTCGAAGATTTTAAGGAATATAAAAGAATAGAAAAACTTTTAAGGAATATTAAAGATTTTTAATTATTATAGAAGACTACAGCGAATTTTTAGAGATTGTAAATATGTTAATGGATGTGAAAGAATTTTATAGAAATTTTACAAATTCAAAAAAATTTTGAAAAATTTCACAACATTTCAGAGATCTCTGGTAAACTTTAGGAAGTAAGTTAAAAATTTTCGTATTTTTAAGAAATTTTATAACAATAATTTATACAGTACTCTATCGGTTTACAAGACTTAACAGGAATTTAAAAGGGATTACAAAAATTGCAGGAGATTGCGAAGAATTTAATCAGATTCCAAATATTCTAATGGATTTAAAAATATTTCTAAGAGTGAATCAGATTTCAAACGATTCTATAAACATGACGTAATGTTAAGGACTTATGTTGTGTCAATTTTATTACTGCAAAATCGCTGTTCTCGTGTACTTCTATGCACGATTATAAGTGGTCAGAAATAAATCGCTCTTTGGTAGTTTGTCTACTTTTTACGTTAATTACTACAATATTTCTGTATTTTTCAATCAAGTGATGAATTTTCTATAATTTTTTTGTATGTATATATGTATAATAATTTTCTGTAATTAAATTTCTGAAATTTATAAAAATTATACTAAAATGGTTATCGACGTGAGGTCTTTATTTCTTAAATGATTTTACCTAAATAACGAAAATTCTTTGGTGGTAATCAAACTTCAGGAAAGTGTATTTTCACTGAAAGGAAATTTATGGGAAGCAATTTTTCCATGTACCTAGAAGGAAAGGGTGATTTTTTGAGAATTTTTGGGTATATCATCGAATTCAGGAACTTGTAACATTTTGAATATTAACAAATAAAATTTCATCTTTTACAATTCGATAGGATTACTTCCAAAACTTTTATTGATCAAAAAATTTTTGAAAAAATTTAAAAAAAGGTTGACAATTTATTTATTTACGAAGATAGATCTCAAGCGTATTCTAAGGTTATTATCTATTTCAGGGATTTAAAACTCTTTTAATAAGAGTGAAATAATTTTTTTCTTTAACAGTTTTGCAAAGATTTTTTACGTACTTTTCACTAAACGTGAGCATTTTTTAAAATGAATATTCAACGTTCAAGACTAAAGGAAAAAAATAAATTGCACTTTTTTTTAATTTAAACCATATTTTTTGAGGTGAAAGACAGTTGATGTTTTTTCCGTTAAAAAGCCTTTAAAATGAAAATACTTGCTTAGCTTGCAAAACGTGGTCAAAGATTAAGTTAATGAAATAAGCATTTTTCTCGTAATTTTTTAACAAATATTATTTTTTTATTTGGGGGAACGGTAAAAGTTGTTTACCAAAATGATATAAGTGCTTATACTCATATCATTATAGTTTTCATATTTCAGCGTTTATTTGTATCACAAATCAAATTAAGCGCCTAAAAATAACAAAAAAATATATAACTTTTCGTGATCTTGACCTTTGACCGCGTCGTCGGATTTAAGATAATTTTTACTTTTAGCTCAAACTTTAAGAAAGTCATTTTTGCAATCGCTTGAAACTTTTCAGGTTCCACGAAGAATGAAATACCAATTTTTTTTGTTTGATATGCTCTACTGCCTACAATAATCATAATCTTAGTCATAGCGGTTAATGCCATTATATATCTTTTGAGTCAAAACATATACTTTATGATACGGGAAACATTTTTATTGTCTTACTTAATTTTTTAATGCTTCACGTGATTTTATCATGATGCGATATTAACTCATAGTAAATAGAACGTTCCTGAATGTTTAAGAATGAGACGGAAGTTTTTCGTGATGAGTGAGGAGGGGTAGTGGTGGAAACGAGTTATCTAGCCTGTAAGGAAAAATCATCAATTTCCCCTCGCTAAAGACCCCTATTTTAGGCTAAAGGTAGATTCCAGATATAAATAGCGGTTATTAACTTCAAAATTACTTTTTCGTCGTTCAAAAAATCAACGTGGAAGAAATGAAGATCGCTAGATGCTTTCTAGCTCTTACCTTTGCGGTTTATCTGAACTTGGGTGGTAAGTGTAAAAAAAAACACTTCCGTATTCCCAAAAATATTCTCGAGCCCCGCCACTTTTTCCCAACGGTATTTTTCAATTTTTTGGTTTTTTTCGTAGTTTTTGTACATGGACTTTTTTCTTCATAGAAAAGAATTTAAGTATAAGTAAACTATTATGGTTTTCTTCTAATTTGTTGCAAAATGAAACCTAGACAATTAAACTGAAATAATGAAGGAATAAAAAACTCAAACCCTTGCATAAGATAATTTAATAAATAATTTACTCAAAAGTGATTTTATAAAATAAGAATATTTGACAAAACCAGTAAAAATCATTATTAGGTCGACACTTGAAGAACAAAAAAATTTTTTTAAATAAAATAAAAATTCCGTATCAGTATTTGTTTGCTTAAAGTTTTTCGCAACTTAATTTTGAACTGAAATACAATCATATCCATTTTTTAAAATATTTTACAATTTTCATAAAATCTTCTTATTTTTATTGAGTGAAGCAGTGGTGGTAACAAGAAAGTTGTAGTGCAGAGTAGGGAAAGTATGGGAGTGGGAGGTTTGAAAAACTTTAAATAACGCCTTATGAGGCTACGAAACCTTTTTTGTAGGCGCGCGGAACCTGCTTTCACTAATTTTTTTCAACATTTTCGAAAATCTACCTTTTTTAGCAAAACTTTTAAAATAATTACAAGTTTTCAATTATTTTTGAATCTTTTCAAAGCATCTAAATACGATATATGTTAGACTGACACACATTTTCTTAACAATTTTGCTTTAAAATCTTTAATATTGTTTTTTAAAATTTGAGGAAATTATTTGAAATATACTGCAATCTTTTGATATTTTAAAGCATTTTTCACGCTGCATGGTGAAAAAAATTTCCCTAAAATCTTCCGAATTCTTTTTTAACAATTTTGTACATTTTTTTAGATGTTTTCAATCTTTTTAAATATTCTCCTAGAATTACGTTTTCTTGAATAAAAATTAATTTATGTTTTGCCTGAAAATCTTGTAGATTTTTATTTTTCTTTTATTGAAATTTTTCAAGTTTCTCAGAAGTTAAATAATATTTGACAAATTTTCGGAAACCTACGTATTAATTTTATTTTGATAAAGTCCTCTCAACATTTATATTATTTTCGAATCCTCTAATAGCTTATAAATAACTTTTGGAATTACTCAAGTGATTCCTAAAATTCTCGAAAAATTCAGCAGATTAAAAAATTGCCTTGAAATGTTCCTTTATGCCTTAATGCATTTTTTTCCAATTATTATCTTGAAACAAAAATTTATTTTCGATTTTTGCGAAAATCTTGAACAAAAAGTCGGAACAAAAGTTTTTCAAACAAAAAAAAGAAGATTGATAAAGTTTCAAACTACCAAATAAAAAGGAAACTGCTAAAAATATTCAGCATAAAATTTGATTCCAATAAAAAGGTACTGTAAACTGCGACTAAGTGGTTAATGTGGGGAAAAGACGGACAACCTTTGTTCTGCTTTTCTGAATGCAATATTTGCCTCTTTAAATTAAAAAATATAGAGGTTCGCAGCTAGACATTGTGATCCTTTAGATGCAAAATCTAGAAAAACCATCATCGCGTTTAAAATACTGAATTAAGGATGCTTTGCTTTACCTAACATATGCGTCGCTTAAAACCAGATTAATGTACTCCCAGTGGGCGCAAACGTTAAAGAACCTTATGGCAGCGGTTCAGTAAGTCCTAAATCATGCCAAATTGAGTTTCTTGAACATAAAATGTTCTATAGATGTTTTCAGACCATATTTAAGACATAAATCATTTACAGAACATTTTTTGGCCTAGCTCAGGTCTGTTTTTCGAAGGTTCAAATAACGTCTTTTGACTTGAACGTCCAAGGAACGTTTTCGTGTCACTCTAATTACTCTTATATTAATAATAATAGCTCTTATACTTTTTTTTTAAAATAATTAAATGATTTGGGAAAATGCGTAGGCTGTTCATCATTTGGAGCTGGGCCATATGAGTTAACTCCAACACCACCACCTCCCGAATGGTACGAATATAAAACAGAATATCACAGGGCAGTGCAGGTTTTAACATCTTGGGATGGAAAGATTCTGGCTATGAGGCTTCCGGGGCAGGATGTAATTCCTATAGGTCGTTCAATGCGACATCTTTATCGCGCATATGATCGCGATCTCCGTTTGTGGTTTGTTGTACAAGTATATCCTGGTACTTCACACTGGTACACAATTGCCCCTATGTCTTCATCATTCCAATACTTGCCATTTTTGCCCCATTTATCCTGAAGTTTTTTTCATCAGATAGCTGATTTCCAAATTTAACCTAATTTATTCGTCAATTCTAATCTTTTCCATATAGACAATATATTCCATTGCCAAGCAAGGAGTTTTATATACCCTTGCAAACGTACAAGCATTTTTTTTCTGTTATTGAAAGTAGCGATCTTAAAGATAAAATTCAAAATTCTAAAGATTCTAAGCCAAAGAAAACGAAATTACACTGATTCGGTACTGTTTAGCTTTTGGCAGATTGAAGTGATTTAAAATATCAAGTGTGTTATGAACAACCTAAAAAATTAACAAGAAACAATGTTTATATGAAAAATGTGTAATCCTTCTGAATCAAATAAAATAACTTACTAAACATTACTCTGACTTATATTATAATTCACTTAATATTATGTGTTGAAAAGCGGATGTAACGTTTCACTGCAGTTTTTAATTTGTTTGTCTTATTGTTTACGAAATTAGTAAAAATTTTGGAACCTTTTAATCACGATATTCTAAACACTTAGCATAATTGGACGAATTTCTAGCGAGATATTATGAGTAACAAATTTTTAGTATAAAGAAAACTTACTTTCATTTTTAAAAATATCGATATAAAATACGATTTTGATAGATTTTTGTATTATTATCGAAATATAAAAAAAAAATATGTCACAGGTTAAAAGTCAGTGGTACCTCGATTCGTATTTACAATTTAAGCGTCAGCAGAGATAACGTTGTGTCAACAAAAATAATTTTATCTACAACCATCTTCATAGTGTGACACGAGATCTTTGCCGGAGGTATTTCTTTTTTATATGTCGTAATATATATTTCACTAAACAAACTCTTGCGGCATGTTTAAGCCTGGTTTCGAAATCACCTCTGACTTGAAGTAAAATTAAGTTTTTTCGCTTCCATGGAAATACATTGCAATCAATTGTCATATTATTACTTTTGCACTGTAGGTTAAAATGATACATTTCGAAAAACTTGATGCACAATTTCGAAAATTACTAATTTTAACCAGTTAATTTCACGATAATAATTTGAGGATACTTTAGTTTCAAATGAAGTTTATTTTTTTTTAAGGGTAGTTAATTGGTCCAGACATTTCTCGTGCAAGTCATACAAAATTGCAGTAAGCATTTTTCGTTCTAAGTAAATGATCCAAAATAGAGTTTTGTAAATGGCGTATGACTTGAAACATCCTTTTTATATTTTGAGACTTAGAAATATTTTATATTTTTTAATGAGGCTGTTGTTTTTTCAGAGAAATCTGTTCTTTTGTGAAATTTATGTAAGAGCAGTCTGTAGTTTTATATCTTTTTAAAAATTTCTATGGATTGTACAATTTAAACAAAAAAACGAATGGGGTTTTAATTTTTTTACAATACTTCGAATTGTTTTTTAAATTTTTCGCAAAATGTGGAAATGGTCTTAAAGATTTACATAAAACGACAGATTGAAAAATAAAAAGATATAAAACGTCGGACTGGTCTTTCTTGAATTTTACAAAAGAACAGATTCCTCTTATAAAACGACAGCCCGATCAAAAAATATAAACTATTTTTAAGTTTCAAATTTGAAAAAAATTTTCCAAGTCACATTCCATTTACAGAACAACATCCCGGATTTTCAACTAAAAACAAAAAAAAACGCTTAAACACCTTGAGCATAAAATTCAAGTTTTTTAAGATTCGCAAAAAAAAATTCTGGACGAAAGACCTACCCTCAAGTTTTTATTTTTAGCGTTTTTATCAAGCATATAATTTTTAACGATTTTATAATAGTGCATTTTTAAATAATTACAACATTAAAAATTGTTAAATTTTAATCGGTAAAAATGACAATGCGTGTTTTTTACACATAAATTAGAATTTATTTACTTTCACGGGATTCTAACAGGTTTAATACTTAAGCAAAATTAAAGAAATGTATTCACATGAATCAAATATTTCAATGTATTTCAAAGATTTGAAAGGATTTGAGGGAATTTTTAAAGATGGAAGGGAATTTTTGAAAGTTCGAAAAAATTTTAATATGTTTAAAATAATTGGGAAGGATTTAAAAAATTTAAGGGTGTTTTAAGGGATGCTAAAAGGACTTTAAAAAAATTAAAACATCAAAGTATTTGCAACGATTCAGAACAATAAAGGGATTTTGAAAAATATAAAAGATTTAAAGAGATTTTTGAACTTTGTTAAGCATTTTCAAAAATTTCGAAGAGTTTTGTAGATATTAGAATTACTTTCTAGATTATAAATAATTTTTTCTAGATTACAAATAATTTTCTACGGGAATCTTTAAGGACTCTGAGAATTGTGAAGGTATTTGAAAAGATTTCCAAGGTATTTACAATAGTTTTATCACTTTTAAGACTTACAAGTTGGGGTCAGGGGGCTCCAGTTAAAATTATGTTACGAACTTTGATAACATTTAGTACGTCTCTTGATGATAAATTTTGAGAAAGTTTGCGACTTTTGCGAAGATGTCCCTGCAAACTTTACAGTTCAATAATAACTTCGTGAGTTTGAAAATCACTAAAATATTTTTCGTGTAGATTTTTGTTTTAGTTGAACATTTTATTTGATTTGAAATTTAATTATTTTGTCGAAAATGCAACTACGTTTTCGAAAACTCTTCTTTTTTGGTCAAAAATTCAATAACACGTTCAAAATTTTATTTTTTTGTCGAAGATTTATCTCTTTGGTGGAAGATTGAACTATTTTGTTAAAAATTGAATTCTTTCATTGTTAAAAATTAACTTTTTTTAACTAAAAATTTAACCATTACATTTTTAGTTGAAAATTTACTTTTTTTAATTCAAAAGTCAACTATTTGGTTAAAAATTCATGTATTTTGTTGAGGATTCAACTATTTTGTTGAAAATTAGTCTTCCTTGATTAAATTCAACTGTTTTTTATTTCAAATTGAAAAAATTTTTCTTCAAAAATTTTTTATTGAGAATTAATCTTCTCAGTTAAAAATTCAACTTTCTCGTTTAAAGTTTATCTCTTTGGCTTAAACTTGAAATATTTTATTGGATATTTGTGTTTTTTGAGTTGCATTAAATTTTTTTTGATTTACGTTTAAATTTTTTTTGTTGAAATATCATCAATTAAACTTAATTCCAAATAAAAATATTTTCAATGAAATATCAAGTGTTACGGGTTTCGTTGAGAATTGATCTTTTCGGTTTAAAAGTAGAACTGGTTTGTAGAAAATTTGTCTTTTTAGCTTGAAAGTTTAAAAATTTGCTACAAAATTGAGGTATATAGTTGAAATTTACCTTTTCCTTACAAATACTAATTTTCAGTTCGAAAATTCATTTGTTATGTAGAAAAGACGTTTTTGTTTGTTTCAAAATTCACATTTGTATATATTATCTTTTTAGTTAAAAAATGTAACTGTTTGGTTAAAAATTCATCTTTTTGGTGAAGGTTTAACTATGTAGGTAAAAAATTTAACTATATGAGTGAAAATTAAACTATTTATTTCAAGAATTACTACTTGGTGGAAAATTAGCTTTTTTGTTAAGATTTCATACTATTGGTTTAAAAGTTTAACTGTTTTACGCAAAATTGATCTATTCTGTTAAAAATGCGTCTTTTTGGGTAAAAAAATTAAGATTCTTTTTTTGTAAATTTATCTTATTGGATGTGGATTTTGTTTTATTCGTTTTTTTGGCTTAATTTAACTGGAAGAAAATTAATTTTTTTGTTGAAAATTAATTTTTTTAACTAAAAATGAAACTATTCCATTTTTGGTTGAAATCTTATTTTCTTGGGTGAAAAATTAAAATATTTTAAACAGAAATTCAACTATTTAAATAGGTAACTTCTTGGTGAAAAATAATTTTTTTTTGTTGAGAATCCATAGTGTCCGGTTAAAAAATTCACATATTTTGTGTAAAAATTCATATACTTTTTTTGAAAATTTGTCTCTTCGGTAGCAAATTAATGCTTTTTTAAACTTATTTTATTTTCTCTAGAATATTCTATTTAGTAAAAAATTGTTCTTTTTGGTTTAAGTTAACTGGCAGAAAATTCGTTTTTTTTTAAATCAACTATTCAGCTAAAAATTTAACTAGTTTGGTAGAGAATTTAACTTTTTGCTGTTAGGTAGAAAATACAATTGCTCGGTAAAAAAATGTATTTATTTTTTGAAAATTCGTCTTTTTCTGTAGAAAATTAGAATTCTGCTGAAAAATCTGACTATTTTATTTTTGGTTGAAAAATTATTATTATTATTTTTTTTTAATTAAACTATTATTTCAAAAATCAACTATTTAGTTCAAAATTACACTATTCATTTGAAAAATTACCTATATGGTAGAAAATTTACATTTTTGTATAAAATTCATAGTGTCGGGGGAAAATTCGACTGCCTTGTGCAAGATTTATGTATTTTATTAAAAATTCGTCTCTTCAAGCAAAAAGTTATTCTTTTTTTGCGAAATATCATCATTTCGATAGAGGAATAACCTTTTTTAATTCAATTCGTGTTTTCTAAATGAATTTAACAAGTCAAAAAATTTTGTTTTGTTAAAAATTAATTTTTCAAACTGAAAATGTAGCTATACTCTACTCTCGGTTATAGTCCCGTGTCAGAGGTAGTCTTCAAATCGTTTTGGACTGAAGTCGGGGAAATCCAAACATAAACATTCAGGGCTGCCTAAACCGTTTCTATAATATTTCGCAATACACTAGACAGAGTACGCGAGCGTGCGGCCCTTTCGAAGCAAAAAAACCAGCGTCTTTAGCCCTGCACACCCGAGAAACTTGGTGGGGTAGCTGTTCTAGGAAGACCGAAAACGGAAGGACTGAAGCCGAGTTTTTGGTGTATACCATTTTTGTTTGAAATCTTATATTTTGTAGTTAAGAAGTAAACTATTTGCTCTGTATCAAATAAATATAAACTGACTTATTTTTTTAATTAACATCAGCCATTATTCACTGGCTCAAAGAAGATTGAAAAATTACAAAATATTTGTTTTCTTAGTCTATTATAATAAACACAGTTTATAGAAAAGAAAACAACACAAATACAATATTGTTAGTAAGTAATGTATTTATTTCAAAAAATATTGCATAAAAATATTTTGAAAACATACGTGTTTGAATTAGGGAAGGCTGTTCACCACAGCAACAGATGTGACTTAGAGACGCTTAGGCCCTACATTATTTTTATTTTTTTCAAAGTATGAGTCTGGTTATTTTCCCGAACCTTTTTTTTTTCGACCAACAGAAAAACGTTGACGGTTAGTATTGGTGGGCTCATCAAGGTCAAGTGCTTGATAATTCTGTCGAGAAGAATATTCCTGATTCTGGGAATCACGTTCAATTATGCGGGTCCTAGGTTGTTGATTATTCCTGACACCTGAAAGTCCTCTTGAAGGTTGACCTTCAGCCTGCCCATTATGCTCCTCGGTCCTCTCAATGCCATTATGTTCAGAAGCAGCTATGTTTCTTCTTATGCGATTATTCTGGGCTATAGCCCAGTATGTGAATATTTTTAGAGCAGGTGTGACATTTAAAGACTCAGATATCTGATGGTTGTTATTTTCTACAGCAGGAGCTCTTGTCTGTATCGGCCTGGGAGCTCTTGTCTGTACCGGTCTGGGAGCTGTTGGATCTATGTTTGCCAAATATTTAAAAAGTGTATTATTACGAGGGATCGACCACTTTTTTTAGCGTGCATGATCAACATATTCTCAAAGAATACTTTGGAATACTTGAGAATATACCGGCACATTTGGTAATATGTTTGGATATTTGTGAATGAAAGAAGTACTTGGAGAATATATGGATAAATCAAAAAATATGTCAGAATATCTTAAAATACTTAGGAAAACTGTGTAATACTTAAGAATACTTAGTAATACTTCAGAATATATATCAAAGCAAATCACAGAATAAATTTTTCATATCTGCCTGCGACACTTTAACTCCCTTCTTTAAAAATATTTTACACATGAAATAACATAAAACAAACACGGAGATTTTAACTTTAAGCTAAAGCTATTATTTGAACGTATTCCTTAATATCTCTGTCATTAAGATAATCAATATAATCGGTATAATGCAAATTGGCAAAATTAGGCTCAGATGGTGAAACATTTGTATGTACATGCATGTCTATGTTATTTTAAACTTGAATAAAGTTTAAGGATCAAGTGCTAAAAAATATCAAAAACGTAGTTGTTGAAAATTAGGCATTTTTCATGATAGAAAGAAAAAAGTAATCAACTTTTCCTGTTTGATTATTATCAAAGGTTTCTTAATCTTCCAAATCTGCAAAAAAATTAAAAAAAAACTAAAAATTAAAAAAAAAAATACTCAGTAAGAAGTCTTGTTTGCTTGCGAATGTCAGGTGGTAAAATCATAATCTTCATAGTTTAAGAGTTATGACTCTATAAAAAACTCATTTTCTTTTTTATTTTTAAACAATATATTTTAAGTAGCCCATTTCGTGCATAGCCTATGAAACGGTAATAATATAAACAGCAGGGGAAAAAATTGTCTCTAAAATGAAAAAAATGGAACTTTTTTAGCTCTTATGTGGCCCATAATAGATAGAGAATTTTTTTCTTTCAGGCAAAATTTAGTCCACTATATCTTGTAGCATGTGTGAATGAGGTTTTAGGTACGATGGAGCAGAAGGGAAGGAAGAAGGAAGAGGAATAGAAAAGGAGAGATTGTAAATAAGAAAAGTAGTAGATATAGAAAGGTAATATGTGCGAGGCGATGCGTGCGAGGCAACGCGTGCGAGGCGT
>JAUELO010002186.1:0-11930 GCA_032357855.1 Amphibolips quercusostensackenii
TTCTAGAACAAATTGTATTAGCAACATCTAATGGTGACGTTTTTGCTATATTAGAGCCTAAAGGTATTCTTATTGGACTATATAAGTCTAAAAGAATAAGGTTCAGGGCGAAAATAAATATCGAAAGCGGCGAGGTTATGGAGTTAACCCGAGAGGAAGTAGAGGAAGTTTCAATAGGCCCCACCCGCCCAATAAGTTGGAATTTTAACGTAGTGGTTGCGAAATACGATTCTCTACAGCTAAACCAATAATTCTATTGTGAAAATAATTCAAACTAATACCTCAACTATGGTTGGTAAAATTATGAAAAATAAAATATCGTTTTTGTCCTCTTTAAGTTTTTTAACTTGTTCACTTGTTATTTATGTTACAAAATACGGAAAAATCGACACGTATTATTAAGAAAAACTATATGAACTGTTAACTGGTCGTGTCTAATCGTAAGAAATTTTAGATTTGTTTTTAATTTGCGATAATTTGAGAGAACATTAATTTGGTTAGGTAACGACAGGGAGCTGCGTATCATTTTTTCCTCTTTTCTTCTATGTTAAGTTTTTGCTAACATAAGCTATAGTTGTTGAAAAATAATACATTTTCTTTGAAATCTTATAATTTTTTATTAAAAATACTTCCCATCAAAAAACATTAACATAACATGACAGAAGATTATAAAGAATTGTAAATTGTTTTCAAAATTCATTGATTTTTCTACAAAATAACCAAATTTAAGTGAAAACATTAATATTGCCTGAAACTGCTAAAAAATTGTAGACCCTTATCGAACTATAGTGATTTTTGTTTCAAAATACCTGTTTTTTTGCTTATTTCCCATAAAAAAGGAAACTAACACAACCCATTCCCGTAAATACATTTTAAATCTACTCTAAAATTTTCTGAATTCATAATAATTTTCTTTTAATCCAGCGATAAGTACAATATAATCTTAATTAGGTTTTTATAGTAGCCTCTACATACACAAGATTACAAGTAAAAGATTGTATGATTTGTTACGTCAGTTTTAACGAACTTAGTATATAATTTGCTTTCCTTTTAAATGACTAATTAAATATAAAAACAGTCTTATACGATAATAATCTCTGAAGACAATCTAAGGAGGACAAGCTTGAGGCTATATTTATTCCAGTAAACAGGCAAAATACTTGATACAGTTTTTGCTCTAATTGGAAAAGATGAAGATCCTTCATACTTCGGTCTTATTCCTGGCGGTTATTCTTATTTCTGTTGGTAAATATTATTTTGTGATGTAATATTTTGTTGGTAATGATTTAATTTGAAATTATTTCCTGGACATATAAATTGTGTGTGTTATGAAAAGGAAGAATACATCTTTACATAGAGCCACTTTACACGTGTGTAACGTTTCACGTCCAAATATGAAAGTCCTAATTCAGACGTGCACAGATGCTACATTTTCAACTGTGCACCTGCACAAATGGTACACTTCCAACTGTGAGTCAATGATTTTCTGATCAACTTACAATGCATTAGAGAATGTTATACGTATGCATACTAACGAAAGTATTCGTTCTTATCATAAATTTATGCATAAACCTTTCAATACGAAATATTATATTAATAAATAATGTTAAAGGCTGTCGGCTTGAACTAATACATTATCAACGCGTGTCTCGACATTTGAATGTGTTTAGTTCAACATAAAAAACAATCTTACCCTTTAAACATCTATATTTGAACATTTACTTTTCTCCACGCAATTTTAATGCTTATTTTTATAAATATAACGAAAACTGCGTATCTTATCAAAAAATGATTTTAAGCAATCTTGTAGATATATTTTTGTCCAATAGCAGAGATAGCATCTGAGAAAGTTTTTTGATCAATTTTCGCTGATTTGTAGTTTAAAATATTTTCCTAAGTATGAGATCAAGAGCAGAATAAAATATTCACTGGTGCTCAAATTATCATGAACAGTTAAAAGGCTTGCCTGAGATGAAAATCGCTCGGTCGCGTAGTGACAGCAGTTTTTTCTCTCCTGTTTCTTATGCGTTAACCCTCAAAAGCTACTGTTGGGTTTTCGAGACCCGAGCTTAGAAGCAAAAAGTGGGAGGAAATGTAGCCTAGAACAAGGCCTGTCAGCATGCAAAAGAAAAATTTCAGTGCCTTAATAATTTTTGTGTAAGGAGGAAGTATAAACCACAGCAGTGCGCGCCAGATCCGGCTGTAGTGTTTACGTTAGACCGGAAAGCTTAAGTAAATTAAATAAATAGACTCTTTCAGAATGCTTTTTAGTTTGACGCTAATGTTTAAAGTATGTATTTTTGTGTAAAAAATAAATGTTTTCAATCATTTTTGACCAAACTATAAATTGTTATGTGTGAGTAATGAGTATACATACATGGTTGATTCACACGCGTAGAGCACAGGTCACTGCTATGTGCTTTCTGTGCTCCGTCACCTGCGGAACATTAATTACTATTATTTTATCTTTATTTTGTTTATTGCTGCTATAATAGATAATTTTACTGTGTAAGTTGCCAATAAAAACAGCTTTCGTATAAAAAATAACTTTTTGAATGTACTTATCCCCAAAGCATGAAATTAAAAAATTTACTATATTGACCCCTTGCAGTTTTCTAATAGAAATTTTTTTAACTTAGGTATATTTTTTTGGTAAGTTCAAAATGTATAATTTAAGATAGTACCAATGATTTTTGACCATATTTGCTTCAAGTATTATATACACTTTTTTGTTGTTATACCGATTTTTCAAAAATCTTGCTTTTGTTCATTGTTTATATTTTTGTTGAAAATTTTCCCAACAAATTCAGTGCACAGAAATAATCTTGCAAAAGAACAAGATTTAAAATTTGAAAAAAATACGTATTTAAAGTTGTAGCACGAAACAATAGCATTTAAGGGTTAAGGAAAGATAAAATAGATCAAATATCAATTGTCGAATCGCTTCTCATCTTAGTTAATCTTTTAGATTTTTTATGATAATTTCAGAACCAGCAAATACTTTATTATCTTCTTGGTCTTATTTTAGAGAAGAGATTTTAGGCTCCAATTTAGTGAAGTATTAAGTTTTTTTTTCACATCCTGAAAACATGCAGAAAGTGGAAGATTCTTTCTCGCGATTGAAACAAAGCCTGTACCTTATATTAAAAAAAGCCTCATGCTTCTCTACATTTTTTCGTAAATCCTATAGTTTTTGTGGCAAATAGTACAGTTTATTTTTGAAAAAGCATTTTCGATGGATAAAACCAAAACCGTTGAGAAAAAATTGCTAGTGAACGAACTCACCCTTTCTTTTAAGGTATTACAAAGTGTGGTAATGCCCTCTCATTAATATGAGCAAATACCAATAAATCCTGTTTCTTTTTGCAGAATTGAGTTTACAGTCCAGTTGTTACCCAAATAACGATTCGCCTGGTTCTCCGCACCTAGAACTGAGTCTTTGCCAACCTTCTTCTTCTTCGTTTCGTCGCATACCTCAAACTTCTGCCGAGCTTGAGCCTTTTCTACGTAAAAGGTCTAGGACTTCGCCTGCCATGCCTCATTTTGCAAGACTTTCTTCTGCCAGGTCTCCTCCTACGTCTCCTACTGCTAGGTCTTCTGCAAGGTCTCCTGCTGTCAGGCCTTCTCCTGACAGGTGTCCTCCTTACAGGTCTTCTCTTGACAGGTGTCATCCTGTTAGGTCTTCTCCTGACAGGTCTTCTCCTTCTTGGTCTCTTCCTGACAGGTATTCTTCTGCCAGGCCTTCTTTCACCAGGATTCCTAATTATCAGGTACTCGGATATGGAATTAGACAACTAGGATTTATTCGGCTTATTCCACATAGCAACCCATACCGGCGATTTGAATTTCGAAGATACACTTTCCATCCTGACTCGCCACTTCGAGTGCAATCAAGAAAAAGAGGAAATAGGTCTGTACCAATCCTAGAAAAAATTGTATTAACGACATCTAATGGTGAAATTTTTGCAATATTAGAGCCTAGTGGTATTCTGACTGGCATATATCATTGTAGAAGAGCAAGGTTCCGGGTAAAAATAAATATAAGAACTGGCGAGGTTGCGGACTTGACCCAAGAAGATATTAAGGAAGTTCCAGTAGGTATCGCTCGTCCAATACATCAGTTTTTTAGCATAGTAGTTGCGAACGACGATTCTCTGCAGCTGAATCAATTATTTAATTGAAAAAAAATCTGTCCGGTGCGCATGATAATGTAACACATTTATACCTCGCGCTACGCGCTCTGTCTCTGTCTCTATCTTGGATCGACAACTGACGTTTGGCTATTGTGAATTCTCTTTTTTAAAAATTCTTTCGGCTTTAACGAACACATTTTTTGCAATTCTTCTCCGTATCTCATGCTTCGCACTCGACTTTGTCCAAAGTAGAAACTTTTCTACATTGAGTTTAATTCTATCATACCAAATGTACGACACTTCTGTACCTCGGCCTATGATTGCTTATTCACATATTGCAAAATAAAGCACAAATTTTACTTCTCATTTTTTGAAAATATTTGTTCCTTATTTTGCATTAAATTTTAATCTCAGATACTGTAGAAAATGTATTATTTTAATAAATTTATATTATAGCACTTCATAATATGCATTGGTATTAAAACCTTTGTTCGTATTTTTATTGCGTTGTTTTTATAATGAAAAAAGTGCGCATCCTATGAAAAAAAACAAATTGTTATCAAAAATTTCACTGGAACTTGTGTCGTGTTTTTAAAAATTTAATTTGTTTATTTTCAATGTTATTTTTTAGATTTAAACTAAAAATACTATACTAGAGCTTGAAGGTATTCTTTCTTGTAATTCCAAAAGAATAAGGTAGAGTGCGAAAATAAATATCAGAAGCGACGAGGTTATGGAATTAACCTGATAGGAAGCAGAATAAGTTCTAGTAGGCCACATCCACCCAATAAATTGGAATTGTAGCGTAGTAGTTTCGAACTAAGCTTCTCTACAGCTAAACCAAAATATCTATTAAAAAAATGATCCAAACTGATACCTAAACTATGGTTGGTGGAAAATGCGACTCTTTGACGTCAGAGAGGTTCATCAATCAACGTCGTTAAAAAAACAAAAACTTCACATTTAAATTGAAAATACTACAAGCAATCTGACCGACATTGTTCATCATCACGCGCTGGGCGCGTGGTTCGAAAGTTTGAACTCGTCTATAGTGAGCGTCTGATGTATCTCGCGCTTCGCATCTAATAGAATATTTGTCTCATTCTTCGTGTTCAATAATGCATTTAGTTTTCTGTAAAAATAAATAAAAAGTCTAGTTGAATTCAATCAAAAAGAGCACTTTATAACAAAATAGTCTAATCCATAAATGAAAGATATTCATTTTCAACAAACAAGATTAATTTTGTACCCAAAAAGACGTTATTTCAACAAAATACGTTAATTTTCGACCAAAAATGAAATAGTTTTATTTTTAACAAATAAGTTAAATTTTCAATAAAAAAGATTTTTCTTAACCAAGAACATAATTGTTGAATTTCAAGTTGAAAAATTAGCTAAAAAAAAAGGATTTTAATGAGTTCAATTCAATTAAAAAAGATGCATTTTCAAAAAAGTTAAATTTGTAACTTATAAAGAATACATTCCAAACCAAAAATGAAATAGTTAAATTGGAAATTAAAAAATTAATTTTCGAACAATTAAAAGCGAATTTCGAAAAATATACTTCAATTTTCAACTAAAAATATAATTTTTCAACAAACATTAATTTCCTACGAAAAAGATTAAATATCTACAAAACAGTTAAATTTTTAACAAAAAAGTTAATTTACAAGCAAATAGTTAAATTTCCAATTGAATTATAAACCTTCAAACAGAAAAAGCAAATTTTGTTCAAAGTAGTTTAACTTTAAATCAAGTAGATGATTTTTCAACTAGAAAAGATAAATTCTCAACAAAAAATTTAACAGTTAATATTTTAATCAGAGCAGATTTTAATTTTGAATGAAAATTAGTCAAGTCGCTGTTTCATATTTTGTGTCGTTTTGGCAAGAAAAGTGAATTTTCGTTTTACATACAAAAAATGCTTTCTTCTCTGGAAGAGGACGAAAATTGTTTTCAGTAGCAAAAATAGAAAGATAACTTACCTACACTATGCTAAGAAAATATCTCACATTTAATAAACTATGTTACTACTTTTGAATAATTTTTAAACGGTTGATAATGTAAATTAGAAATTATAAACCCCTTTAATATATGCAGCTAAGTAGGTTCCTGACACAAAAAACACAGGCACTAACATAATGCAAGTTCATTTAAATTAAATAAATAAATATATACTGATCGTTTTATGAATTATATTGGGTTATTCATTTATACATTTGAACGATATCGATTCCGAATATATCAATACGTTTGAAAGGATTTTGCAAACATTTACACATTGAAAAATTAATTGCAAAATCAGGAAAATGTTTAAATATGAAAGAAGTATAACTAAAATTAAATTAGATCTAACCTATAATGAATAAGTATTTGAATTTAATGTAATTTATGCTATAAAACTTGAAATTCGTATTTAACATAAAACCGTTGAAATGATTGATTATCACATTCGTATTCATTAATTTTATCTGCCTGCGTCATTTTTTATAACCTTAAAAGAAATTAATTTATTTTTAATTATTAGATGATTATATAATTAAAAATTTATTATATATATATATATATAGAAATCTCGTGTCACGATGTTTGTCGCCACCAAACTCTGAAACCACTTAACTGACCTTGATGAAATTTTGTATACTGTGTGTAATTTAATCCAACTTGAGGCACAGGATACTTTTTATCGCGATTAACCACCTCAATATTTATTTATTGCAAATTGAATGCTTATTATAGGACAAAGAGTAATAATTATTTGTAATTTTTATAAGTTCCTAACAGATGTCGGTGTGAGTTAGTTTATTGACAGACATTTCAACATTTCACGTTATCTAGGTTGCGTAAGCAACCAATAAATGGTGCCATGTTTCTATTTCTTGATGCTACAATCTGTTTGACGTCACATGTGTTTTCTAGATTTACATATAACGTAAACATAACTGTGCTGTCTTAATTTTTTATGTATCATTTTTTTATTTTACTCGTATTATAATCGTGCTGTGTATCGCTAATGCACAAAATGTAGTGTATAATTTCAATTCAATTTTATGCATTTTTTTCATTCTAACATCTTTTTTACAGTGTTCATTTTCATACCACCTTCACTATAATATTTGAAAAACGTCACAATAAATTTAAAAACGTGTAAGTATTTCTTGCTCGCTTTTTATTTTATTTTCTAGATTTCATTTTCATTGTTTTAATTACTGATTTCACTCAAATGCCGCGAAAAAAATCTCAATCCCGTGAGGTATGAGTAATATGTCTTTATGAAAAATTTTTTGAGAATGTGAAATATTTTTTATTTATCATTACTGAAAAAATATGTGGAAATCATAGTAAATTCATATAATAAGTTATACTTTAAATTATAAATTAAAATTTTTTTTAAGTGACTAATGAAATATAAATACAATCTGGAACGATAATAATCTCTAAAGATAATCTAAGGAGGACAAGCTTAGTATGGCTACTCTGAATTCTATTGGCAAATATCATAATTTAATACATCTATAATTACTATAAAAACGTTTTCGATTTTTCGCTAAAAACTGTTCTGCTTTATTCCATATTATATACTAATTGCTACTTTCTTCTGAACTTTATCGCTGTCCGACCAAAATGAGTACGAACTCAATCAAAAATTATTTTTAGCCAATCCAGATTATGTGTCATATAAAAGAAAAAGAAACGTTTTCACATGGAGCAACTCTATACTTGCGTAACTGTGGACGTTTAGATGTGAGTGTCTAACAATTGTTTTCTCCCATCTGAGCGCGTGCGCAAATGATATACTACTAACTAAACACGATGAAATTTAGACCAAAGGAGATCGTCAAATTTACTAGATTATTTAAGTGGTTTGCAACAATAATTTTCTGATCCTAATCTAATACATCAAGAAATGATATGCTTTAGCATATTATAAAAAGCACCATCCGAGAGACGCAGGTCTGAATTTGCCTCAAAACCCAACTTAATGCACATCGGATAGAAAAAGGATAATTGCGGATTAACTTGTTACAGATTGACATGTTTAATTCCTCTTCCAAAATGCCACTGCATTTGTGTATACAAACGAATTACTTTCTGTACAAAATAATCATAATTCAAACAATATTCCAAAATAAAATATTTATTTTGTTATATTTTCATTTGATTTCTGTACCCCGGTCCGAACCTTTTGTTTTAGGTAAATCTTTTTGCTGCTAAACACCTTATTATTCATATCTTATCTGGTTAAAGGCAAATAGTTTTGTTATGAAACAAATTATTGTAAAGCACCACATACAATGGTCAGTACATTAAAAAAATTGAATCAAGAATAGGGGTCTTATTTTTCGTGGATATCTTAGCAAGAAATTAAGTTGAAAATATTTTAGAAAAAACGCTTAAGATAGCTTTTTCGTTTTTGACCAATTTTCGATTCTCAACGTGCACTTCTTGCATGCTTTAGGAAAATGAATAGAAGTAATTAAAACTTCGCTAAATAAAATTTTAAAATTTCCTCATTTGACGCGATATCTAATAAGCTTTCTAACGTTTTTTTCAAACTTTCTAACTCAATATTTTGCTGAGATATTCACGAAAAAGAAAGTCTGAAAACGTAGAGATTTTGTAAAAATAAAATTTCAGATAAAATAAATGCCTTTTCATTGATATAAGCATGTAAATTGAATTCTCTATTTCTTTTTGCAGAATGAAGTTTACAGTCAGGCTTCAACCCCAATGACGATTGGCCTGGTACGATTGGCCTGGTGATTATCCGTGATAGGTCTTGGTCTGCTCCTGCCAGGTCTTTCCCTGCCAGGCCTCCTCTTGATAGAAATCTTAATTATGAAGTACTTGGATATGGAATTAGACAAATTGGACTTGTTTGCCTTATTTTCGAAAGCAACCTGCAACGGTAATTCAAATTTCTAAGATACACTTCTCGTCCCGATTCGCCACTTTAAATGCAATCAACTGAAAATGGACATAAGTGCTTGCTAATCCTAGAACAAATAATATTAGCAACATCTAATGGTGACGCTTTTGTTATATAAGAGTCTTATGGTATTATTACTAGATTATATAGTTCCAAAAGAATAAGCTACAGGGTATAAATAAATATAGGACGCGGCGAGGTTATGAAGTTAACCCAAAAGAAGTTCCAGTAGGCCCCGCCCGCCCAATCAATCAAAATATTAGCGTTGTGGTTGCAAATCACGATTAGTTACGACTAAACTAATTATTTCTTAGAAAAAAATTATCAAAACTGATACTTAAACTATAGTTAGTGGAAAATGCGACCTCTTTGACGTCAGAGAGGTTCCTCGGTCGACATCGTTAAAAAAATTAAAACTTCGCAATTTAATTGAAAATACTGAATACTATCTTTCCGTAAATATTATTTTTCATGATGACTTGAATATTTATTACTTATTTTGCATTAATTTTTATTCAAAACTACTCTAAAAAATGTATTACTGCAATAAATGTATATCATTCGACCTTAGAAACAACCTATAGTTAAACTATAAAAAAAGTTTAATAGTCGTGTATAATAGTGAAAAAATTAAGATTGGTATTTGATTTGTAGTAATTTAGGACAACTATAATTTGCTCAGATATCATTAGTAACATTAGGGTTGGTATCATAACAAGCAGGGAAGTATAAGTGGAAATAACGTTACAAACTTACGTAATATTAAAAACGTAAACCCAATAAGTAAACCCAGTTGTATTTAGGGTGAATTTTATTTTGTGTACTAAAAACTCTACTACTATATCTTTGGTTCGAAATTTATCTTTTTTAGTTGAAAATTTGATTGTTTCGTTGAAAATTTGTTTCATGTATGGTTAAAAATGAATTTCCTAAACTGAAAATTAAACAATTCTATTTTTGGTGAAAAATTTATCTCTTTCAAGTAGTTGAGCGCCATTATTGCGTTAGCATCCACAAGTTATTGTCAGTAGATAAAACAGTTATTGGTGAGTTTTCATGTGTTAGTAAGGTAGAAATCTGCACTAACATCAGTCGGTACTTGAAACCTATATCAACAATTACCGTAAAAATCACTAGTTTAAAACATGGAAATTAAGAAAAGTTTCAATCTTTTTTAAAATCTAATGACTTTTCACTAAGAATACCGATTTCTAGTGTAAAACACCAACATAACCTAAATTAATTAATAAGTTCTAAATCTTCTTTGAAATGTGTGAAATATAATTAAAAAAAAAAACTCATTGGATTTAGATCTAATGATTTTTGTTAAATATACCAATTTTAGATATCACATGCAAAAACAACCTATAGTTGTTAAAAAATGTTACATATCCTCTAAAATCGATTCATGTTTTTTAAAAAATACCAGCAATTTTAAACAAAAAATACTAACACAACATAACCGAACATTATTGACAATTGTAAATATCATTTTGTCTGCTTAATACTTCACTCGTTTCTTAACCCTGTGTGGGGCGCGGTCTAAAAACGGCAAATCTTGGGCGCGGGGTGCCTGACAGGCTCACCTGACAAAAATTGTTGCCGCGTCGATGGTTGGCTATTTTCAGCGACTATTAAGTATGAATCTTATTCTTAGGGATTTAAGAGGTAGAGTAAATGAAAAAAAGGTTTTATAAAAGTTGTATGATGGCTAGAATAAGTAAAAAACCAAAATAAGGTGAACTAGCAAATCGTCACCATAGTGTTTTAGAAATATAGCCGAAACGGAGGCTTAAATCTTGAAAATGTTCTGGAAAACGTATTGTACATTTAGTTCAGGACTGTTGAAATAGATTTTAGTCGGAATCAGGATTCTCGCAGCGCGTGGCGGGTTCACACTGACACGCCGAATAGCAGTTTTTGTTGAGATCTGGAAGTTCTGTCGTCAAAACGAAGGCACATTAGCAAAGACTTGAATCATTTGCTGTTCATAACGAGACCGAATTTTTTAATACCCTTACCGTTTTTTCCCCAGAGTTCCTCCAAGTTCAAGCGAATTGATTTGTAGGCTCCTGCTAAATGAAGCAAGCCAATGAAAGCTTTAATTTTAATAAAGTCAGGGGGTCTTCCATCTCTCTACCTTTTGAAGTTATCCTTGACAGTATTAATGTACTGGTTCGTGTATTCTACAATAATTTCCAAAATTTCATTTAAAAACAGTGGTGACCAACATTTATCAGCATTCTTGGCATTCTTACCACTCCTTTTAACTCCAAGCGTGTGACTGATGATGTTATGGGAGCTTCTACGCTTGCTTTTTGGAGAAGGCGTTTTGAACCATTTAGTTGCTTTATCACGCCTAAGAAAACAATCTTCCATATCTTTATCAGAATCATCTTCCTGTTCAGTTACTTCATTCCCTCATTGCTCACTTTCTGTTGATTCTTCACGTTGTTTTACTTCATTTTTAAAAGAAATGTCACTTTTTTCCCCTAGATTTTTAGTGTTTGCAGGATCTGGGTCACCTTTACTCGTCAGCAAACTCCTGATTTCTTCTACATGACTTGGGTTAGATAAATCGTATCTTTTCGTGCTCATTTTGGAGATTTCAGTTAGAGAAGGAAATTTTGAGAGATCTATTGCATAATAATGATGTTCAATTCTCATAGACAGCTTACAAGGCCTGAAAAAGGCTGCAAACGAGTCGAAAGCTGTGAAAAAAGTATTAAAATCGAGTTGGTCGCGATGACCCTGACAGGCATACTAAAAGGCGCGGTAAATTTCACAGGCTCCAGCCCAGCAAGCACGTTTTATATCTGTTCTTAGCAAAAAGGAAACAGTGTTCTATAACAATTGTTACAATCTGG
>JAUELO010002206.1:0-11927 GCA_032357855.1 Amphibolips quercusostensackenii
ATCACACACTGAATTCGGGACGCGTACTGCCTTGCCTAGCTTATTCTTGTGCTAAGTTGATGTATTCGCCTTTTGGTCTTATGATCAACCGTTGGTTTCGTTTCACGGCTTACATTTACTAAAGCTCTCGCTGCATTATACACGCTACAATTGATGGTTCAGAGGTCACACTCTTCGGAAAAATCACTCACAAAGCTCATCATCCAGTTTACCCAGGTCTTTAGGCATAAAAGAAACTTGAATGTTGATGTTTCTCCGTGTCTTAAAGCATTGCTCTTTCTCTATTGGTTGCCTGGCCGCAGTTAGCCTTAGTATTGTCACTCTTTCTCTTTTGTTTGCTTGTTCTGACTGCGGTTGAGAGGGCGCTCTGCTTATGTAGCCCCTTGTCCGGAGTTTTTCGGCATGGTTTCGCAGACGTTGATGCAAAAAGTGCGAGAGCTCTGGGTGTTCTTCACACCACAAAGCATGCAGTCGTGCCGTTCAACCATGACGTACAGGGGTCATACTGGTATCGTAGCACTCTAGCTGGTTATCATTGAGTCTATTATTCCACTCAAAGGTATTGAGATTTCGTCTGTCCATCACATTGACTCTGTATTGATTGGCTCCCCAGCACCAGGGTAGTCGGCATTGTTATCCGACCCATTTGCAGGAGCTCTACGCATTCGATTATTTTGAACCACTTTTACTACAACTATGTTTAATGTTTTAATGGTTGTTTCTACGAGCAGCTAGAGAAAAGAGTTCGTCCATCCTTGCAGAGCCCTGCATGCAAGAATAAGGCTGCATACTCTGAGAGGTCGCCCAGTATCCCAGAGTCACCATTTGAGACACCTCATTCCATGTGCTATTCAGCTTTCAGCACGGTTCTCACTCCTCCGCTTGAGGTTATTCCTTCGAGACCATCCCTGGACAATTTTTCGCGACTGCTTATTAATAATTGTCACCCTATTCATCGAAAACCCTTGGTACAGGGACCCTCTATCCGTAACCCGACGACGCGTTCAATGGCCCTTGTATTGGCCCTACGGTTTGCTTGCAAAGGAATCAAAGCCGGACCATAATATAATTAATCACATATATAATTAATTACAAATAATACTTTAAATCTCATTTATAATAAAAGTTGCACTCGAATTGAAACTCTTTGGAATTTCAAACTTTTAAGATTGAAGTTTAAAGTTTTTCAATCAAAAGATGTATTTAAATGCTTAATGCTTTAAAATGCAGTTCAACTGAAAAATATACAATTTTTAACTTTTATTAATTGTGGCGTTCAAAAATTAAGATTCAGTTTCAAAAATATAAATATCTGTTATCATTTTAATGTTCCTAATTGAAGAATCTATCAATAAATTCAGAAATTTTGAAAATTAAATCATTTTTAGCAATTTTAATCTGGGAACATTAAAAATTGAACTATTACAGTTTTTTATAATTTGAAAACTTCTTAAATTATAAGTTAAATTAGTTTTATTGTACATAGTTCAAAAATCCTTGAAATGCTTAAAAATTTTAGTTCAAGATCTTAGCAATTCTACACGTTGCTTTAAATTTTTGAAATTTTTAAATTATTATTTTTGAAATATTCCAGAACTTATAAACGTCATTTAAAATGATTTGGGTTTTTCCTGAAACTTGTCCAAAACTTGACTTACAATTTTTTTTCATTCTGCCAAATTATATCATAATTATTTTATATTTATTTTTAATAATTTTGTAAATATTTCTAAATCTTATTAAATATTCTCTTGAAATTATTCTTTCAAAATAATAAAATCGTTTTTAATTTGCCTAAGAATCTTAAGGAAATGTTTTTTTATTTTTCTTCTAAAGCCTTTTACAGTTCTTAAAAGGCTTCTGAATTTTTCGGTTCGTAATTACCAGAGATCTATTCAAGTTGAAACGTGGGCAATTCGCACCAAAATTTCGGTACGTATAGCTGGATTTTATCGGTACACGTACGCTTAATACCTCTTTAACTTACTGAAATTTTTTCTAAGAATAACATGTGTTCAATTGATAATTTATATCTTCAAATTTAATCATTTGACCTACAAAAAAAAATCTTTAATAGAAAAATTAAAATTGTAACTTTTAAAGCTTATATTTTTGGTTCATCTTGATTTTTTACTTTACTATAACTGATTTGAAATAAACAGTCAGATATTTATAAATGTTAACTAATTGTTCTTTTTCCTTAATAAAAAATTTTGAATTGATTAGTTCAAAAAAGGAATATTTCGCACTGAAAAAATGTTTAAAATTTAGTTAAATCCTTTAATTATGAATATATTATTTTAGAGTTATTTTTAATTTCTGAATATTTTATAAAGTTTTAATCGGACGCTTACATTTGTATATTCAATAAGACTTTAAAGTACAGTTTAATTCTGAAAATCAATTAATAATATGTTTTCACAGTTGATCAACTAAAAATGTTTTTAATAAAAAATCTTAAATTTGAAAACGCTTCTAATTTTTAATTATGCAAGTCTTCAAAACTGCATACTAAAATTCCTTAAAGTAAAACGTAATCTTGAAAACTAAAATCTAAAATGAAAATTTCGCGACTGAATAAATTTTGAATTACGCATTCTAAATTGTTTGATATGATAATTTAAAAAGATAAAAATCTAATTATATTTATTTAGAAATTGATTGAAATCAAAGCTGGACAGATTTTTTTTAATATTTGTAAAATTCCCGGTCAGACAATAAATTGAATATGATTTCCAAGTTATTTCTCGGTTTTCCAGTCCAGTGGTCACTTTGATTAATTTATACAGAATACTGTACTTATTTGATATTTCAGGAAACAAAAATTAACTGAAACCTCCCGGAACCGATACTTAGGTGTTGCTGCATCGCAGCTCTCACAGAGCCCTCACAGGGCACAACCGCTTGAACTATGAGATGCACAAAATGAGACTTAAACCTACTAGAGAGTGCAGTAAATGCAAAAGGGATGATGAAACATCCCTTCATAACGTATGCCAGTACCAGTTCCTAACATAGAGGTTTCTCATCTTTCTAAATCTAATTTAGTGAAATTACACTAATTATTACATAAATAGTTAGACCGAAGTTAGCGACTGAAAATTAGTAAAAAATAATTAGTTGAATTATAAAAAATATTTCTTAGCTAAAAATTGCAAAGTATCAATTTCTCAGTAAAAGTTGAACGATAAAAACGAACCCGCTGAATGTGGGCAAAGTTTGATCGTCATTACACGAAACGTCTTATTCGAAGAAGATAATTTGTAGTAATGCTCGTCAATGCTTAAATTTCACACTCTTTTAGAGTATAAGTTTTAAAATTTGAAGCCTAGGCTGGTGTGACCAGCCATTGCGCCATCTATAGTCCTATTTTCATTGATTTTGTAGGTAATTTTTCCCTACAAGATGATTCTGGTTCGTTCAATTATACTATACGTCTTGTTCTGAATGATAATTTGTAGACTTTCAGCGTATAAGAAAACCCTATCATGCAATTCACTTTGTTTATGAATTATTACACGTTACATGATTGGAAATCATAAAGAAAGAGCTACACTGTGTTAGATAATACAGATTTTGTGAATATATCGTTATTATCTTAGATCGGTCGATTGCAACATTTTTCAAAGGTCTGTGTCCGTTGAAATCAACCAGCAGTACGTCTTACTGTGTCGATATCAACACCATTCCAAATAGCTATGGATACTGCAGCATGTTTTGTACTGTAGGCTGTAAATTGATTTGTATCAATGCCTGCTTTAGACAGCACGGATTAGATCCAGTGTCCAATAGTTTGAGAAGTTACATTTTTGTATATTTTGATGTTTCATATAAGAAATTTGTTGTTTTGCTAATTTTAAGGTCTTTTGTCATATTTATTTGGTCTATTATAGCTGTAGCGATACATAGCCCAGGTTTATCTTTATAAAAAGGTAGTATAAGCTCTGGCTGACTTCTTCTTGGCTTGGACGTTTTTATTAGGTCTGGTTTTTTTATTATTCTGTTTAATTTGACAATGAAAAATTTTTTTATAATGATTAGTGCGATAGTTTATAGTCGATGTGCTGTAGATAAAATAAAGAGCGATGATACTTTCTCTGTTGCATCATTTAACTTTAGCTTATTTGATGGGCCAAGTCCCTCTATATACTGTAGGACTGGTGTTGTGTCCCATTTATTTGCATATTTGGGCCTTGTAAGTCGCTTCTCAAATATTTTCTTACAAAATCGGGACAGCGTATTATCCTTGCCGAGATCTTGGGTGGAAATAAGTAAAAAAGCTGATTTGATGGAGTTTAAAGTCCTATAGCTTGCTCCGTTTTCAAACCCTTCTTTTAGAAAACGTAGTATATCTATTGTACTTGTGTTGAAGATTGGAATATTGTTTAATGTAAAAAATGTCTACCATAGCTTTAAGGCACCCTAGTATTGCTTGAGTATTAATGATGTTATGGACTTGATTATGATTTCGGCTAATGCTTCATTTATTCCTTTGCTTAGAAGCGCTTTGCGGATAAGTTACCGAAAACCAATGAAAGTTTGTGTGCCAGTGGATGTATTTCTTGCTTGGATGCGAGCAATAACAGATTTATTTGAGGCTTCAAAAGTAAAGGCTGTTCGGTGAGTAGTGATGTGAAGAGCGAGTACCAAGGCTGGATTGTCAGCAATGGTACCACGACTGTTTCCTCAGCTTTATCGGTTACTATTTTGTGCAGAGTTCTGAGGATAAGTGCGAAAGGAGGAAAAGCATTGATTTTTTTTGGTCCATCGAATAGTAAAAGCATCTACTCTCATCGCATTTGGATCTGAGAAGCGAGAACAGAATTTAGGACATTTTCGATTAAGCCTTGATGAAAAAGGTCAATTGAAAAAATTCCAAACTTTTTATTGATTTTTTTTAATGACTTTTGATTTGATTTCCATTCGGTATCTATATTAGAGATTCTCGATGCTGAATAAGCCTTTTCATTTAGAGCTGACAGAATATATAACGCGTAGATTCAAATTTTTCCCTTTTCGCACCATTGCCAGACTTTTCGTGCTAGTTCATTTGAGTGGGGATATTGAATGACGCCTGTTCTATTGATATAGAAAATTGCAGACGTATTATCAATTCTTAAGAGAATTTCGCAGTCTAATGATTTGTCTGCAAAACATCTCAGACCAAAAAGAGCTGCTAACAGTTCTAGATAGTTTATGCTTAACTTTCTTTCTTCTTTCGGCCAGAAACTATGGACGTTTACGCCATTACAGTGTACACCCCACCCAGTCAAAGATGCTTCTTAAGATATCTCAAGTTTAAACTGAAGTTACCTAATTGGGTTTGAACCTGTTGGTGTATTTATCTTCTACCAATACAGTTCTTTCATTATTAAATAATTAACGTAAATTCATCCGTTGTGTTCATTGTCACTTAAAAGTTAAGCTAAATACTTTTGCCTTCCTAGTATTCTACAGTAGATGGATTCATATGCAACCGCTCGGCAAGCTGCCGTGAGTTTCACCAGTAATTTTGCGAAGTCTATAACTTTATAATATTTGTTTTTTTTAAAGGTAATGATTTATTATTTTATCTGTTTTTTTTTTATTGTCTGTTAACTCGAGTCTAAATCTAATGAATTTATTATGAAACACAAATATTTGCGTCTTTGACTGGGTGTTTGTTTACAACTGGTTTTATGAGTTTTGTATTAACAAATGGACTTGTGCATAAGCCAAAGGAAAGGCATGAAAACTAGAAAAGCTGGCTTTGAAATCGAAATCGTAAGAATTTTCTAAATGATTTATAAATGAGAATAAGGTAGCATGCGTCTTTTAGATTTATCAAACACATGTATGAACCAATTGGTATTGAGTGTTTGGCGGACTTAATATCTTCCATTTCAAAGTGGATAGTATCGATAAATTTGTTTAAATTTTTAGATTAGTAATAATTCTGCTAGAGTCATCTGGTTTTTTAACTAAAAAGAAAAAGGAAATAAATTGATTATCTTTCTTTTGACAAGGATCTATTGTATTTTTAGCTAAGAACTGATTTATTTCGTGCCTTATTTTTATAAGATCATTTCAGCTCAATTTTGGTCTGTTGGTGGTTTTGTTAGATATGAAGTTTCTCTGAAAGGTATTTTATTACCCTTGAGACATTCTAGGACAAATTTATCCCTAGTAATTTGTTTCCAATTTTTTGTACAGTATTTCAGACGGCCTGCAGGCTCCTTCACCTCATCTACTTTCTTAGAGGCTGCTGGCGACTTGACGACCGACTCGATGCTTTGTTGTATTGAATCTTGTTTGTTGAGGTCTGGGCTTGAATTTTATCACCGATTTTTTTTGTTGGTTTCCAACTTGCTTGCATTTGCAGGTGGGTACTTCGAGTTTCCCTGGTCCTTGGGTATTGTGGACTTTGATGTTGCCTGAATGTTAGAGCAGGCTTTTGCTACATCTTTAGCCTCTTTTACTTGTTTAATGATTTTCTTGTCATACAGCTATTCGTCTGCTTCAATAGAATTAACTGTTGGCTTGACTGATATGTTTATTAGAAATGTAATGAACGCTCTTTGAGCTTAAGATTGTTGGTGGAAAACATCGGTTAAAAGTTTCCTAGTCTCGCATAGACACTTCATGAGTGCCTCCTGGTCGATACCGTTTTTAGAATCTTCTAGAATCATGGATACTGCAGCACCTATTGCAAAGGTTGCAAAACCAATGCAGTTTTGTGTCTGTGCAAAATGTCCGCCTCATTTCGAAGCAACGTCTGTCATGACTGGGCCTATTACTTTATTTATCTTTGGTGCTTCGGTGTAGAGATCATCCTTTCTCGGATAAATTATAAAGATATTTTTCTTTTTATCCTCTAGATAGCCTTTCTGCATCCATTTTTGCAATAGAATTTTTAATTTTTCGTTTATTTTTATTTTAATTTCTTTTCTAGAGTCAGGATGCTCTACTGGCATTTTTAAAATAACCTCGCTGACAGGTGGTTTCTTTACAGCTGCTTCTGTGTCTTAAGTAAAAACGATCTCATTCGATTCCTTAATCTCTCAAATTTTTGGATATTGTTTTTTAAGATTGCCTGCATCAACATTGTCTTTATACAGATTTTCGTCTGGAAGAAATTTTTTTTTCAAATTATTCTAAAATAAATGTTTACGCTTATTGTTTTTCAATTTAAATATTTCAATAATTATTTATTTATTTATCATATTGAATTTTTGTCGTATAGACCGTCATTGTTGATATTTTTAAATATTTTTGTAAAAAATATTTTTCTTGTATGGACAGTTTGTCTTATAGACCATTTTTGTACATGTTATTTTTGTACAAATACATACGTAAGTGTAAGCGAATCACTGTATGTTCAGCATGCTTTAAGTGTCTCGTATGGAGACTAAATGCTTCTTATGTGATACCGGTTTCGTATAGAAACTCATATATCTTTGTGTTATAATTAATATTTACCTGTGTTTTTATTCTGTTTTTAAACATCGGTTTTTTTCATTCTGCCAGTTTACAAACAAAGTTTGTAGGGTTATCAATTTGTTTTTCAATTTTTTCCGTTTTTTTCTTCCTTCTGCCTCTTTCTCCTGATCGTAAACGCGATTAGATTTGGTAATTGTACTGCACTTATTACTTAGTACGTGTGGAACGTTATACACAACGAAACAATATATCACTATAGATGATGCAATGGCCGGCCATACCAGCCTGAGCACCTAAGTTTAAAATTTATACTCTGAGAAAGTGTGAGATTCTAGCAATGACGAGCATTACTGCAAATGATCATCAAGAACGAGACGTATAGTAAAATATATGAATATATTTAAGCTTGCAGTCATCATATAAATTTGTACATATATAAAAAGTTTACTAGAAGGAAAAATGTCACAGTTAGGAGATTTTAATAAAAAAATTCGATTGTGTAACATTTTCAAGTTTATTAAAACAAGTTATTACAATTTTTTTTAATTTTGGATTCAAATAGAGGAGAAATCCACTTAATTACAGAATAACATAATTGATTAAAGTTTAATTGAAGCCTCAGCAAAGACAACATTGGCTTATGGCGTGGGCGACGATTTTTTTAAATTTCAACCTCTTGATCTCCATTTGATTCCTAAAGAAAAATATCAAGTTAATTATTTCAAATATAAGAATATTTCTAATTTTGCACTACTTAATAGCTTAGTCTATATCAGTAGTGCAAAACATACAGCCGAGCCTCTTAATAGGGCGCCTCTTAATAGGGCGCCTTCTCAACTGTGCTCGAACGTCACCCCCATCTTCTAGCCTACGCGTTGACCGAGGGAGATTTCAAAGCATTGCCTCGCAATAGGGCGCTCACGATGAAAATAAATCTGCTTATTTATCGTACTTATGTAAATTCATATTGCTCATCGTAGCAAGTATGTATTGAAAAATAATTATTTCTGTGATCATAAAATCATATATAAATCAAGATGAATAGATAATATCTGTTATGCAATTATCTTTTTAAATTGAGGAAATCATATTTTTTGTTAAAAGAAATATATATTAGTACATACATAGTTTGACAATCAGATTTATCATTGTAATCCAAAAGACTCTTTCAAGGAACAAACAGTGACGAAAATAGAATTTTGAGGTCAAGTGGATTAAAGCAACAAACGGCCACCATAGACAAATAATTTGTACAGAACTTACTATTTTGTAGAAAAGCACACGTCAATAAATATCTTGAATTTTGCCAGTATCATAATAATTACACCTGTGATGCAAAATGACACAAATTGTCGAAGCATTAAACGGTCAGTTAGTATCGCGCATACTACATATGTATATGGCTTGCGCTGTACCACATATATGCAGCGAAAAGCGCGTTATTGAGAGGCAGAGCATGCAAAAGTCGCGTGGTACAGAGAGCGCTGGTAAATGTTAGCACGCTTCCAAAAAAAATTTCCCCTACAGCCCCGAGAGGTGCCCTATTAAGAGGCTTGACTGTATAAATAAGGGTGGATCCAAAAAATAAAAGTTTCGCATTTTTTACGAATCACCTACCCCCTTTCTAGGTTTACAAAAATATATATATATGTTTTAGATTGTATTTCAGTTTTTAAATTACCCGTTAAGCGTGGAAGTACATTTGCCAGAGATATCTGTGTCCGGACACCACTGCATGTGCCTACAAAAGTACAATAGGGACCCACCAGTATCCATCGAATCTTGCTTTTACAGCTCCATCCTTAGTCTTTAAGATATCATTAATCCTCGGTTCTTTTGGGTAAACTGTAAAAAAAAGTATCATTTCAGGACTAATTTCAGGTATTAAACTAGGCCGCACAAAAAAGCCTTAAGTGGCACTGGATAGAGACCACTGGTAAGAATCCAGATTAATTTGTTTTGCATTGAAATTAACAGAATAAAGTTATCTAGTTAAAAAATTAAACACGCAAAAAATTATACCTTGAAAAATAAATCAGTAAGTAGGACTATATAGAAAAAAGGTGCCTAAGAAGGGCCCTTCTCCCTATTTTTGTATGCACATATTATATTGATCAAATAGGTACGTGTATTGGTGCTCAGCATTCTTCTAGTAAGTAACCAAATGTTTTTCTTAATGAAAGTAAACTAACCAAACCAGAAAGTAAAAATTCTTTTAAGCACTTCAGATTACGAATCTGTACCTATTTCCGAAGTCCTAATTTAATAGTTAAAGATGATTTAAAACTGAAAGTATACACAGTAAAAGCTTTGAGATAAATGAGTTTGCAACTAATTCAAAAATAGTGGTCCATCTTGCTCGAAGTTGGTGTACAAAACTATCGCCTATTGTTTTTGCAGCAAAACTGTATAAACATTTTCGTAGTAGTACCATTTACACTACCAAGAATGATTTTTGTTGCAGGTAAATGGTACCCTGAAATTAGCGTTAGATTCACTCCTTGGTTTTTCTCTGTATTTGTTACTTTGTATAGACAATAATTTTCTAAATTTTCAAAACTTTCAATTGTTGTTTATTTACCTTTATGATGTTATTACCTTAGGAGCAACGGCTGATACAGCTGCTAAAAGCTAAAATTCTAATTGTCCACGAAGCAGAGCTAATTTTTTATCAACTCTCTTAACGTCATCAACGTACAATTTTTGGAAAAATGAAAGGCATGTTAGGCATCTATCCCTTATTATATTCTACTGAATTGTAAGTCTACTATCAATAGAAAACAAAATTCTAAATTTCTAAAACTTAACAATTCTTCAATAATTCAAGAAAATCATATATTTTGGAAATTTAGGCAAGGCCGGTTTAAAGATAAAACAAAGGGTAAAAAATGATTAAGGTTGAAATACTGGACACGAAAAAAAGGTGAGATCGGCAAGGGTAAGAAGATAGATCACTAGCTTTTCAGTTTACCCTTACTAATCTTCATTTTTTTGCTTACCGATATTCTGCTCAAAATTTTTATCAGAAACCCTTTTCACCATTTATTTTTTCTACGTTAATTAGGATGGTCCGAATTTATACCTGTAAACATTCGACTTCTGATTTTTCGTGATTGATCTTTGAAAATTTGTTTTTTTTTTTTTAGAAATAGAAATTTAATATTTACTTTATCAAATCGGTCAACATTAACTCATTACCATTAAACCGGTCTTATGAAATTAAATTTGGGTTCTAAATGGGAAAAAGCTCAATTTTCTAAAAATGCACAAAAGAAGTACTTGCTAGTAACTATTTTTAAATCAGAGTTAAGTCACCTCTTCAGGAATATTTGAGAAATAATTTTCACGCAATAACTTTTAATTGTAAACCTCTTCCTTTCAACCCGCTTCTGTTGTGCGTGGATCATGCACAAAGAATGCATAGTATAGCAGCTTTATGTCAAATTTATGCTAAAGACGAAATTTTTTTAGTCGTTTTTAATAAATAAATTTTATTTGATAAGTGAGAAGTCTTTCTGTTTTTGAAAACCTATTTTTGATTTTTTTAACACGTATTATATTTTAAAACCATTATTTTCACCTGTAAATTATGAAAAGTTATCATTTTTTGAGATAAATGATAGAGTTAATGAATATCAAGCGTGATATTCCTTCTTTAACATATTTTTTTAATATTTAAACAATTTTTTCCCCAGAAAATCGTAAAAGATATTTTTTTCTGTGAATAAATACCATGATTACCAAATATTAAGAGTTATATATTTTTTGCGATAATATTTAGCAATTATTTAACAATTTTCATTCTTTTAAACAATTATTTCATTTATTGAAGCTTTATAAGTTACTTCCTGATGGAATTAATTATGTATTTTATCAATGCTTACTGTATAAGTTGGTTTATATAATAGCCAAAAATGTTTTAAAAATAAAATATTTTCCACATTACTCACATTTTTCCGAAAAGAGAGTTTTTTCCATCCAAAAACCCATGTTAATTTCGAAAGCCCACGAATGCGGGTTATTGTTCATCATTTTGAAACAAGGCAATTTATTTCTTCCGAAAACGCACAAATTGTAGACGATCAGTCATCAAAAACTAAAAGTCGTATTTTTGGACCACCTTGGTGTTAATATATTTGCGTGCTTTTATAGATCTGCTGTAAAACTGTATTCACTTTACTTAAAATGAAAAATATTTTATAAAATAGTCTAGTGATGGATTCAGAGAAAGGTCTTTGGTGAAGGAGCATTTAAATTCTACACTTCTTCTGCAACTAAGAAGAAAGGAAACCATAATTCGAAATTTAAATTTTGAAAAACTCCATAATAAAAAAATCTGCCCGCTTCGCGGGCACATTCTCATCGCGCGCTTCGCGCGCGGCTCGCATCGCTCGCAAGTTGGAGCGCGCCTAGGGCGCGCGTCTGTTGTATCTCGCGCTTCGCGCTCGGCTCTTTTCGGTTTTCGAACTTCGTGCTCGGCTTAGATAAGAAGAAGATATTTATTTGCA
>JAUELO010002223.1:0-11925 GCA_032357855.1 Amphibolips quercusostensackenii
CCTAAAACATTTTTTCGAAGAATATCGCTGCTGTAAAAACTTCATGTCTTAAAAATCGAATAATATTTTTTCACTAATCTTTCATTATTGAACAAAAAAAATTAGATAAGAATTAAAATTAGTTTATAATGTTATGCGCAGTCTTACAAATGCTAAAACTAAAATACACTTATCATATCACACATTTATTTTTTATTTCGTAAAAGATATATTGTGAGTCGAAAGCCTCAAGTTCTTTAAACAGTTCTGTTATATGTATTATCAATAAAATTGTTTGCTGAACAAAACATAAAAAGTTTTTGAGGGTAGTTTTAACATAACAAGGGTTTATTAATATCGGAACAAATGTCATCGTTAACAGAAAATCAGTTATATAATTATTGATTGTACAAACCAAATATTTTAATCTATTTCTTATAAAAATGTTATATCAATAAATCTCTTCCTTATTCATTGATAATATTAAAGGGGTGGATGACACATAATTAAAGGCTTATTTGAAAAAAAAAGAAAAACAATGTTATGCCTTGAAGCAGTAAAAGACTAAAAAATATAGAAGGTGTGATTTAAACTGTTAAGTAACGAAAAGATTGGCGCTAGACGCCTACCTTACCCCCCTTATTAATTATAATTCATATCTTTATTGAAGGATTTAACTATTCCATTTTTAGAAAAGTAATCTTTTTTGTTCTAACTGGTATTTTTTCTTAAAAGTTAAAATCTATTGTTGAAAATTCTTTCTTTTATAAGAATAATTATTTTAGTTTCAAATCAATCTCTTTGGCTGAGGATGTATCCTTTATATGCAAAAATCTAACAAAATTAAACTGTTTTGCTGAAAATTTATTCATTTTTTGGTTGAGAATTGGTTTCGTCTGACTAAAAACTTCATTATTACATTTTTAGGTAAAAATTGATATTTTTAATTAAAAATTGGTCTTTTTTAGTTAAAAATTCATTTATTTTGTTGAAAATGCGTATTTTTTGTCGAAAATTAATCATGTTAATTAAAAATTTATATTTTTGGTTAAAAATCAAACACTTAATTTAAATTTAAACTACTTATTTCAACAGTTTTTTTTGCTTGAAGATTCATAATTTTAGTTGAAAAATATTATTTTTGGGCAGAAAATTTAATTATCTTATGGAACTAGACATAGAACTGTTTTATAGAATTGTGTATTCAAACTGTTTTACTTTTTTTTTAAGTAACTCTTTTCAGTTTAAAAATTTAATAATTTGGTAGAAAATTGAATTATTTTTTTTTAAATAACTTTTTGTTGATAATCCACAGTTTGGATAGAAATTATACTGTTTTGGTAAAAATTAAACAATTTTCATGAAAAAATTTAGGTATGTAGTAGAAAATTAACTTTCTTTATAACCAATCACATTTTCGAATTCAAAATTTACCTGCTTCTTAGATTAATCGTCCTTTAAAAATTTATCTTTTTTGATAGAATTCAACTGGTTTAAAATTCTTTTCTTTTTTTTAATTAATTTTTTTAACCAAAAATTTAAGGATTCAAGTTTTGATTCAAAAAATATTTTTTTAAAGTTGAAAATCCTACTATTTGGTTGAGAGTTTAATTTTTTTTTATATTTGTTTTTTTATCTACGAATTTTACTATTTCATTTTTTGTTAGAAATTTATCCTTTATAAGTTAAAAATTCAACTATTTAGTAGAAAATTCATATTTTTGGCTTAAAAATTAATTTCTCAAACTAAAAATTTCACTAATCTTTTTTTGGTTATGAAAAATCTTTGTCAGGTGAAAAGTCAAATATTTTGTTCACGATTCGTCCTTATTGTATAAAAATTCATCTATTTTGTTAAGATTTTGAATATTTGTTTAAAAATTAGTTTTTTTTGGTAGAATCCAACCGATTGAAAATACTTTTTTTAAATTAATTTTTTAACTAAAAATTTGATTAATTTATTTTTGATTTAAAAAATATTTTTTTTCAGTTAAAAATCCAACTGTTTGATAAAAGATTTAATTATTTTTCCAAAAATTTGTGTTTCACATACAAATTTAACTATTTCATTTTTGGTTATAAAATCCTTTTAAAGTTAAAAATTTAACTGTTCAGTAGAAAATTTATATTTTTTGGTAGAAAATTATTCTTGTTTCTTAAAAATGCATCTTTTTGATTGAATTCTATTGGTGGAATATTAATTTTTTGTTGTTAAAAATTAATTTTCACATCCAAAAATTTTACGATTCCATTTTTGTTAAAAAAAAATCTTTTTTAGTTTAAAATTTAATTATTTTGTTTACGATTCATCTCTATTGTTTGAAAATTTATCTATTTGGTCCAGGATTCAACTATTTTGTTAAAAATTATTTTATGACGGTTCATTCGTCTACTTAAAAATTCAGATTTAGATATGAAAGTCATCTTTTTCGATTGAAAATGTACTTTTTTTATTGAAAACTCAGCTGTCTTCTAAAAAAATTTGTTTTTTTTTTCGAAAATTTAACGGTTTTTGTTTTAATTTTAATCTTTTTAGTTTGAAAGTTTAATTTTCTTGATAAAATCATATTTTTTGTCTTTCTTGGTTGAAAAATTATGATTTTTGGTTCAAAATAAACTTTTTGATTGAAAATTCTACTGTATTCGAAAAAATTCGTTTTTTTGGGTTAACAATTTATCTCGTTTGGCAGCTAATTTTTTTTTTTTTAATTTTACTATTTTGTTGAAAATGCAAATGGGCTCCTTATGAAAATGATAATTATAGTAATTTTTATGTACATTGCTTAATAATAATTTCTAATAAAAATTTTTAATTAAAAAATGTAATTTTTGTATAAGTGAAATATTTTTTTGGTAAACAAAAATAAAATTTTTAATAATTGTTAATAAAATAAAAAAATGTAGTATTATATATGAAATACCATTTTTTCATACTGAAGAAGCTATAATTTTAGTCTGATAAATATTAAAAACATGTCATACATGAATAAAAAAAATAATTAAAAATTAACTGAATCTCAAAAAATGTTATTCTTGCATAGTTTAAAAAATTCTTCCCTAAACAAAAGTTAAATATTTTATTTCAATTGTTTATTATCATTCAATAGCAACAACTTTTTACACAAAAAATAGCACAGGTTTTGAACCCATCAGGAAATTTGTTTAAATTTTCACAATAAAAAATTGTTGTCATTAGACATTTTTATTTGTAATGACGAGGATGGTATTGGCAATGTTTATTTTTTTTAACCATAGTAACGATTTCACTACAGCAATTGAAAATAGATTTAAAAAATTTTTAAACCGCTCCAGGAGGTTTTCGAAGATATACGATAGGCCTCTTTAGCTCAGTGGTAGAGCACTGGTCTCGTAAACCAGGGGTCGTGAGTTCAAACCTCACAGGAGGCATATTTTATTTTTTCTCATTCTCAGGTCTCTGAACTTCACACTTCTTAAACGAAAATCATAAAAAAGTGCCTGAGAATTTTTGAAATAAAAACTGTCTTAGATAACATATTGCTCTTGAAACGATTGCTTCTTTAGACGATTTTTTTCAGTAGTTAAAAAAACACTTCTTTATTCCAGTTTAAGACTCCTGCAAAATAATTTTTTGTAATAAAGAAAAGCATTGCTAAAAAAATGTTATTGTGTAAGAACAACTGCAATTTAAAACTTTTATAATTCTCTATAAGTAACAAAATTATGAATATAAGAATTTTTTCAAACGTGCATTTTACTAACATGTAAACCCCCATACATATACAAATCAGCTTTAAATTAATTATAATTTTTCAGGTTTCCATTATGCTACTTTTTTGCATATTAGTTTTGATTTCTAAATTTTTTTTCTGTTAACTTGAAATTAATCTGTTCAGTTTATCAATGAAGTCTGCAGTCTGGTGTTTGAGTCTTCTTGAAATCTTTAAAATCTTTAAATTCATTATGATATATGTTAAAATCTTTATGTAATATTTGAAGATTTTGAATTTTTTCCGTAATTTTTTGTAATATATTATGAAATTTTTTTAATATTTGTGAAATTTTTGTTCAACCCAAAAAGTCTTTGTATCTAAAATATATTTAAAATATTCGTGAAATATTTTGAAATATGTAAAAAAATTTAATTCTTTGTGAAATCTTTTAAATATTTTTGCGAAATCTTTAAAGTCTTTAAGATATTTCTAAATCTTCTGAGATCTTTAAAATCTTCAAAATCTTCGTGATATCTATTAATTCTTTGTAATATGGTATAAAATTTTTCAAATATTCGGGTAATCTTCAAAATATTTGTGAATTCTTATTCTCAGAAATATTACTAATATCTTAGACATTTGACTCTTTTTGAAATATTTTAAATATTTGTGAAATCATTTAAGCATTTTTGGATTGAAAAAAATCTGTTTAATCTTTGTAATATGTTATGAAATTTTTTTAATATATGTGAAATCTTTGAAATTTTCATGATATATTTTGAAACCTTTAAAATATTTGTGAATTTTCATTCTCTGAAAGTTTATTAAAATATTAGAAATATTTTCAATCTGTGTGTCATCTTTACAATTTTTGTGATATATTCTGAAATCTTTGTGCATTTTTTTATTTTTCATAAAATTTTTGTATAATTTTTAGAAATACTTTAAATTTTTGGAATCTTTGCCAGATCTTTTAAGCATTTTTGTGAATTCTTTAAAATCTTTTAAATCTTTTAAAATCTTCTGAAATCTTCGAAATCTTCATGATATATTTTGAAACCTTTGAAATATATTTGAATTTTCATTCGCTGAAATATTATTAAAATATAAGAAATTTTTTTAATCTGTGTCTAATCTTTAAAATCTTTGTGATATATTCTAAAATCTTTGTGCATTTTTTTATTCTTTATCAAATTTTTGTATAATTTTTAGAAATACTTCAAATTTTTGGAATCTTTGCGAGATCTTTTAAGTATTTTTGTAAAATCTTCAAAATCTTTTAAATCTTTTAAAATCATTTGAAATCTTTAAAATATTCGTAAAAACCTGTTAAATCTTAGTAATATGCTATAAATTTTTTTAAATATTTGGGAAATCTCTAAAATCTTGGTAAAATCATTCAAATATTTGTGAATTCTTAAAAATATTTGTAAATTATCATTTTTTGAAAAATTATTAATATCATAGCAATTTCTGTAAAAACTTCAAAATTTTTGTGATATCTTTTAGAATTTTGTAGACTTTTAGCTATTTTTGAAATATTTAAAATATTTGTGAAATCATTCAAGCATTTGTAATTTAAAAAAAAACATTTTTAATCGTTGTGATATGTTATGAAATTTTTGAAATCTTTGTGATATATTTTGAAATCTCTAAGATTTTTTTATTCTTCATGAAATTTAAAAAATATTTTGAAAATTTTGTATAATTTTTTGAAATACTTTAAACTTTTCAAATATTTGCGAGATCTTCAAAATCTTTTTGTGAAATCTTTAAAATCTTTCAAAATCTTCTGTAATTTTTGAAATCTTAGTGAAATTTGTTAAATCTTAGTAATATGGTATGAAATTTTTGAAACATTTGTGCATTCTTTAAAATATTTGTAAATTCTCATTTTTTTTAAAATTATGAATATCTTAGAAATTTCTGTAGAAACATCAAAGTATTTTTGATATCTTTTGGAATCTTTTAGACCTTAAGCTATTTGTGAAATATTTAAAATATTTATGAAATCACTCAAGCATTTGTAAATTTAAAAAAATCTTATGAATCTTTGTAATATGTTATTGAATTTAATATTAAAATTAATATTATTTAACTTTATATTATTTAATGATTAAAATTTAATATTAATAATAATATTATATAATATTAATATATTAATATATATATATATATATGGATATATATATATATAATATATAATATGGAATTTTTTGAAATTTTTGTGAAAGCTTTAAAATCTTTGTGATATATTTTGAAATTTAAAAAAATTTTTTTATTCTTTATGAAATTTTTTAAATATTTTAAAAATTTTGTATAATTTGTTGAAATACTTAAAATTTTTTGAATATTTGCGAGATCTTTAGAATCTTTTTGTGAAATCTTTAAAATCTTTTAAAATCTTCTGAAATCTTTGAAATCTTTGTAAAATTTGTTATATCTTAGTAATATGGTATGAAATTTTTGAAATATTTGTGAAATCTCTAAAATCTTGGTGAAATCATTTAAATATTTGTGAATTCTTTAAAATATTTGTAAATTCTCATTTTCTGAGAAATTATTAATATCTTAGAAATTTCTGTAAAAACTTCAGAATATTTGTGATATCTTCTGGAATCTTTTAGACCTTTAGCTATTTTTGAAATATTTGTGAAATTATTCAAACATTTGTAAATTGAAAAAAATCTTTTAAATCGTTGTGATATGTTATGAAATTTTTAAAATCTTTGTGAAATCTTTAAAATCTATGTGATATATTTTGAAATCTCTACGATTTTTTTATTCTTTATGAAATTTTTTTAATATTTTGAAAATTTTGTATCATTTTTTGAAATACTTCAAATTTTTCAAATATTTGCGAAATCTTTAGAATCTTTTTGCGAAATCTTTAAAATCTTTTTGTGAAATCTTTAAAATCTTTTAAAATCTTCTTGAATCTTTGAAATATTTGTAAGATTTGTTAAATCTTAGAAATATGGTATGAAATTTTTTGATATATTTGTGAAATCTCTAAAATCTTGGTGGAATCATTCAAATATTTGTGCATTCTTGAAAATATTTGTAAATTCTAATTTTTTTTCTAATTAATAATATCTTAGAAATTTCTATCAAAACTTCAAAATATTTGTGATATCTTTCGGAATCTTTTAGACCTTTAGCTATTTTTGAAATATTTGAAGTATATGTAAAATCATTTAAGCATTTGTAAATTTTGAAAAATCTTTCAAATCTTTGTGATATGTTATAAAATTTTTGTGAAATCTTTAGAATCTTTGTGATATATTTTGGAATCCTTAAGATTTTTTTATTCTTCATGAAATTTTTTAAATATTTTAAAAATGTTGTATAATTTTTTGAAATACTTTAAATTTTTTTAATATTTGCGAGATCTTCAAAATATTTCTGTACAATCTTTATGAAATCTTTAAAATCTTTTAAATATGTTCTAAATCGTCTCAAACTTTTAACATCTTTGTGAAATCTGTGTAATCTTTGTAATATGGTATGGAATTTTTGAAATATTTGTGAAATCTATAAAATCTTGGTGAAATCATTGAAATATTTGTGAATTTTAAAAATATTTGTAAATTCTTATTCCCTGAAACATTATTATATCTTAGAAATTTGTGTGTAAACTTAAAAATATTTGTGATATCTTTTGAAATCTTTCAGACCTTTACCTATTTTTAAAATATTTGAAATATTTTTAAAATCATTTAAGCATTTGTCAACTTAGAGGAATCTTTTAAATCTTTGTGATATGTTATGAAATTTGTGAAATCTGTGTAAAATCTTTAAAATATTTGTAACATATTTGGAAATCTTTGTGATTTTTTTTTATTCTTCATAAAATTTTTAAAATATTTTAAAAATTTTGTATAATTTTTTTCAATACTTTAAATTCTTTTAATTTTTGCGAGATCTTTCAAATATTTCTTTAAAATCTTTGTGAAATCTTTAAAATCTTTTAAATATCTTCCAAATCTTCTAAAGCCTTTAAAATTTTTGTGAAATCTCTTAAATCTTTGTAATGTGGTATGAAATTTTTAAAATATTTGTGAAATCTCTTAAATCCTGGTGAAATCATTTAAATGTTTGTGAAATCTTTAAAATATTTGTGAAAAAAATCTATTAAGTCTTTAAGATATGTTATGAAATTTTGAAACATTTGTGAATTTTCATTCTCTGAAATATTATTGATATATTACATTTTTGTGAAATTTTTTATAATTGTGTGAAATCTTTAAAATTTTTGAAATCCTATGAACTATTTTGAGGCCTTTAAAATTTTTATGAAATCTGTTAAGCCTTTGTAATATATTATGAAATTTTTTCAAATATTTGTATAATCTTTGTCAAATTTAAAAAATCTATATTAAATATTTGTAAATATTTTTGAAATGTTTGTGTCATATTTTAAAATCTCTAAAATATTAGTGAAATATTTTGAAATAATTAAAATAATTATTACTTTGTGAAATCTATTGAATATTTTTTTGAAATCTTTAAAATCTTTTAAAATCTTTTGAAATCTTTGAAATCTTCGTAGTATTTGTTGAATCTTTGTGATATGGTACGAAATTTCTAAAATATTTGTTAAATGTTTTAGGTATTTGTGAAATATTTGAAATCTTTGTGAAATTATTGAAATATTTGTGATTTTTTTAACCCTAATGAAATATTTGAAATCTCTTGAATTTTTTGTATAATTTTTTAAAATATTTAAAATATTTAAAATCTTTGCGAGATTTTTTAAATATTTTTGTGAAACCTCTCTAAATTCTTTCAATCTTTTTAAAATCTTTTAAATCTTCTAAACTATTTTGATATCTCTGAAATCTTCATAAAATCTGTTAAATTTTAGAATTATATTATGAAATTTTTTTAATATATGTGCAATCGTTGTCAAAACAAAGAAATCTTTATTAAATATTTGTGAATTTTTTAAAAATGTTTCTGTAATATTTTGAAATCTCTTAAATATCAGCAAAAATTTTTAAAATCTTCATAAAATATTTTGAAAAAATTTAATTCTTTGTGAAATCTTAAAATCTTTCTAAATTTTTTGAGATTTTTGAAATCCTTAAAATCTTTCTCAAATCCGTTAGATCTTTGTGATATTGTAAGAAATGTTTTTGATATTTGTGAAAGTTTTTAAATATTTATCAAATCTTTGAAATTTTTGTGAAATCATTTAGATATTTGTAAAATATGTGAAATATTTGTAAATCCTGACTCTCTAAAATTTTATTCATATTTTAGAGAATCTTGTGAATACTTTAAAATATTTATGATATGTTTTAAAATCTTTGAAACCTTTAAGTATTGAGGAAACATTTGATATATTTGTAAAATCATTGAAGTATTTACGAATTGAAAAAATCTTTGTGATATTTGTGATATGTTATGATTTTTTTTTCAAATTTGTGAAATCTTTGCAATGTTTGAAATATTTTTTGAATTCTTATTTTCTAAAATTTTCTTAAAATATTAGAAGTTTTTGTGAAATTCTTGAAATCTGTGTGAAACATTTAAAATCTTTGTGATATATTTGGAAGTCTTTGTTAATTTTTTTCACTTATAAAATTTTTGAAATCTTTTAAAATTTTTGAACAATTTTTTTAATTTATTTTAATATTTTAATTTTTTTTTAAATTCTTGCAGGACATTTAAATATTTCTGTGAAATCTTTAAAATATTTTAATTATTTTTGTGAAATCTTCAAAGCCTTTTAAATATCTTTGTGAAATCTTTAAAATCTTCGAAATTTTTTTTAATTTTCTGAAATCTTTGAAATCTTTGTTAAATCATTGAAATATTCGTAAAATTTTTGAAATATTTGTGAGTTCTTATTGTCTGAAATGTTATTAATATTTTAAAAATTTTGGTTGAAACCTTTAAAATCTTTGTGATATCTTTTAAAATCTTTAAAACCTTTAATTATTTCTTAAATATTTAAAAGATTTGTAAAATCATTGAAGTATTTATGAATTAAAAAAATTTCTTAAATATTTGTGATGTTATGAAATTTTTGAAATATTTGTTAAATCTCTGACATCTTTATGACATTTTTTCAAATCTTTGAAATATTTGTGAATTCTTATTCTCTAAAATATTATTGAAATATTAGAAATTTTTGTGAAATTTTTTTAATCTGTGTGAAATCTTCAAAATCTTTATGATATATTTTGAAATCCTTGAAATTTTTTTTTATTTTTTATAAAATTTTTGTATATTTTTTTTACATATTTAACATTTTTGAAAGCTCTCCGAGATATTTCTAATATTTTTTTTAAATCTTTATGAAATCTTCAAAATCTTTTAAAATCTTCTGAAATCTTTAAAATCTTAATGAAATTTATTAAATCTTTGTTATACGGTATGTAATTTTTTAAATATTTGTGAAATCTCTGAAATGTTTGTGAAATTATTGAAATATTTGTGAAATTTTAAAATTCTTCATTAATTCTCATTCTCTGAAATATTTTTTAAAAATTATACATTTTTGTGAAATTTTTTTAATTTGTGAGAAATCTGTTGAATTCTTTGTTATCTTTTGAAACCTTTGTTAATTTTTTCTAATCATTATGTAATTTTCAAAATCTTTGATAATTTTTGTGTAATTTTTTTAAATAATTCAAAATTTTGACACTTTACGAGATGTTTTAAAAATTTTTGTAAAATCTTTAAAATTCTTTAGACAGCTTTGTGAAATATTACAAATCTTCTGGAATCTCTGAAATCTTCGTGGAGGATGTTAAACCTTTGTGATGTGGTATGAAATTTTTAAAATATTTGTGAAATCTCTGAAATCTTTGGGAAATCTTTGAAATATTTGTGAATTCTCTTTTTCTGATATATTATTCAAATATTAGAAAGTTTTGTGAAATTTTTTTAATTTGGTCAAAATTATTTGGAATCTTAGAAATTCTTTTTGATATATTTTGAAATCTTTGGGACTTTTTTTATCTTCACAAAATTTTGAAATCTTTTAAAATTTTTGTGCAACTTTTTGGAATATTTAAAAATTTTTAAATCTTTGCGAGATATTTTAAATATTTTTGTGAAATCTTTGTGAAATCTTCAACATCATTTAAATTTCTTTGTGTTACGTATAAAATCGTTTAAATCTTTAAAAATCTTACGAAATCTATAAAATCTTCGTGAAATCTGTTAAATCCTTGTAATATGGTACGAAATTTTTTAAATATTTGTGAAATCTATTGAAAGATTTCGAAAGATTTTGAGATCTTTAAAACCTTTTGAAGCCTTTGTGAAAGCTTTTAAATCCTTATGATATCTTTTGAAATCTTTGCGAAGTTTTTTTATTCTTTGTAAAATTTTTGTATATTTTTTTTATATATTTAACCTTTTTGAAAGCTTTTCGAGATATTTTTAATATATTTTTTATATCTGCATGAAATCTTTGAAATCTTTTAAAATCTTCTGAAATCTTCAAAATCTTAGTGAAATTTATTAAATCTTTGTGATACGGTATGCAATTTTTGGAATATTTGTGAAATCTTTAAATTGTTTATGAATTCTCATTCTCTGAAATATTTTTTAAATATAATACATTTTTGTGAAATTTTTTTAACATGTGAGAAATCTGTTAAATTCTTTGTGTTATCTTTTAAAATCATTGTAAATTTTTTTTAATCATTATGAAATTTTTGAAATCTTTGAAAATTTTTGTGAAATTTTTTTAAATAATTAAAAATTTTGACACTTTGCAAAATGTTGTAAATATTTTTGTTAAATCTTTAAAATTCTTTAGACAGCTTAGTGAAATATTAAAAATCTTCTGGAATCTTTGAAATCTTCGTGGAGTATGTTAAACCTTTGTGATGTTGTATGAAATATTCAAAATATTTGTAAGATCCCTGAAATTTTTGTGAAATCTTTAAAATCTTTGTGAATTCTCTTTTTATGATATATTATTAAAGTATCAAAAAGTTTTGTGAAATTTTTTTAATTTAGGTGAAATTATTTGAAATTTTTAATATCTTTCTGATATATTTTGGAATGCTTGTGATTTTTTTTAATCTTTATAAAATTTTTGAAATCTTTTAAAATTTTTGTGCAACTTTATGGAATATTTAAAATTTTTTAAATCTTTGCGAGATATTTTTAATATTTTTGTAAAACCTTTGTGAAATCTTCAACATCATTTAAATTTCTTTGTGTTACCTATTTAATCGTTTAAATCTTTTAAGATCTTACGAAATCTTTGTAATCTTTGTGAAATCTG
>JAUELO010002231.1:0-11925 GCA_032357855.1 Amphibolips quercusostensackenii
TAGAGGTGGCGCAAGCCCCATGAAGTTTAACACGTATTTCCCATAAGAAAAAAAGACGTTTTTGTAATTTTTATTCAAAATTCTCAATATTAGGTGAATCGAGTTCGAAATTCACCATTTCTTTTCATTATTAGTCACAGAATGCAAGTAATATATTACTTTTTAAATATCACCCCCATAAGTCTGTTTTATAGGGTACAAAAAAACCCTCATTAGTGAAAAAATGTTTTTTTTTTAGTTTTTGGCGCTATTTATGATTTTTTTGCGGTTTTTTTAACGCAGATTGTTTCAAATACATGACATACTACTTTATACTGATAATTAGATGTTTATTAAATTGTTTAAACAATTTATTATTGTTTTTAGCAACTTTCTCTTAGAAAAGGGTTAGAAAGTCAAGGATTTTTCTGAATTTTTCAAATCATTTTCAAAGTTTCAGTTAGAGCGAGGTAATAATCAATTTAATTTAATTTAGCAAAAATAATTGTTTAAACAAATTGTTAATGTTTATAGCTATCTTATCCTAGATTAATACTACATAGTTGCGATTTTTTCCTGAAATTTTCAACTTTTTATCACTTTTCAATTAGAGTAAAGTAATAATTACTTCATTTTAACAAAATAATTGTTTAAACAATTTATTATTATTGCTAATAATATTTTCCTTGCTTAATAATAGAAACTTGCGGTTTTTTTTGAAATTTTTAACTTTTTGCCTACTTTTTACTTGAAGTGAGTTAATATTTAATTTAATTCAACAAAAATAATTGCTGGAACAAATTATTATTGTTTATAGCTATCTTCTCTTAGATTAGTGCTAAAAAGTTTCGGTTTTTCCTGAAATGTTCAACTTTGCTTTACCTTTTTAGTTGTAAACAAATAATAAATAAACATTAGAGAGAATCATATTTTAAATGGTATTGTATTGTTTTAAGTAAATTATTTTTGTTCTTTTCCGAATGTTCAAAAAAAATCAATTAAAACAAAAAAGCTATTATACAAAAGAGACAAAAACAAACCACAATTTCCTAGCACTTATGTAAGAGAAAATGGTTATAAAGAATAATAAATTGTTTAAATAAGCATGTTTGTTCACTCACATTAATTATTACCTAACTAAGTAAAAAGTGGACAAAAAGCTTAAGAGTTTAGAAAAAACCGCAACTTTTTAGCACTAATCTAAGAGAAGATAGCCATAAACAATAATAATTTGTTTAAACAAATATTTTGATAACTTGAATTAATGATCACTCCACTCAAATTGAAAAGTAATAAAAAATTAAAAATTTCAGAAAAATACTGCAATTCTGTAGTATTAATCTAGAAGAAGATAGCTATAAACAATAATAATTTGTTTAAACAATCATTTGTCCTTAATTAAATTAAATAATTCATTAATTTAAGTTAAAAGTAAACAAAAAGTTGTAAAGTTCAGAAAAACCGCAACTTTCTAGCATTATTCTAAGAGAATATTGTTATGAATAATAACAAATTGTTTAAACAATTATTTTGTTAACTTTCATTGATTACTACCTCGCTCTAACTAAAGCGTTAAAAATAAGTTGAAAAGTTTAGGAAAAACCTTGACTTTCTAACCCTTTTCTAAAAGAAAGTTGCTAAAAACAATAAAAAATTGTTAAAAAAATTAAAATGAACATCTTATTATCAGTATAAAGTAGTATTTTATGTATTTAAAACAATCTGCGTTAAAAAAAACCGCAAAAAATCATAATTAGCGTCAAAAACTCAAAAAACCCCATTTTTTCACTTATGGGGGTTTTTTGGGACCCTATAAAACAGACTTATGGGGGCGATATTTAAAAAGTAATATATTATTTGCATTTTGTGACTAATTGTAAAAAGAAATGGTGAATTTTGAACTCGATTCACCTAATATTGAGATTCTGAATAAAAATTACAAAAACGTCTTTTTTTATGGGAAATACGCGTTAAACTTCATGGGGCTTGCACCACCTCTAAATATTATTTTTTTTTTTAAAAAAATGGTTTTTTTTGTGGATTGGAACAAATTTCGGGGGGTTTTGCATAAAAATTCTAAAAAAATTTTTTCTAATGCATGTTTGGACCACCTTATTATCCGCAGTAGGTTGCATTATCCACTGTCAGAGAGGTTTTCCATAATTATGGTAATAACATTAATTTAATAAAAAATAATTTATTTTATAGTATTTCCCTATTTTTCCTTATTATTTCCCTGTATTCGGACTAATGATTAGTTTAATAGAGTTCTATAATAAGAATTACTTAAAATAACAAATAAGGAAAAATAGCAAATGTTTTTATAATTTTGTAAAAAAAGATTACTTGAGATTAGCAGGAAAGAGTGACAATTTTAAATTATTCGTTCATACATAGATGGAATTTTCAAAAAGAAAAAACAAAATTATCTGGTAAAGAAATTTAAAAAAAATAATAGAAAAATATTTTCAAAGAATATTATTGTTTATTAGTTTCATCGCAATTTGAGGAATTCTCTTTAACTGTTTAAATTGGACGATTATGAATAAAGCGTTTTTAAATTAAAGTATTTTATGTTAAAACATTCGAAATAAACAAATTTATGTGTAAAACAAAACAATTAAAATATTATTCATAAATGGATTTTAAAACGGATAGTCGAATTTTGAACAAAAAAATATTTTTCAACAAAAAAATATTTTTCAACCAAAATGATAATAGTTAGGAAATCAGTTTAAAATATTACAAAAAAATTTTTTGAGTTAAATCCTCAACCAGATATATGAATTTTCAAACAAATAGTGAAATTTTCACCTGAAAAATATAAATTTTTAACAAAAAATTTAATAGTTCTAGTTTTCTGTTTGAAAAGTTCCTTTTAAACAATAACAAAAACGAATTTTCAATCCGTTTAGTTACACGAAAAAGAAATATTAAAAAAAGTTAAATCCGCAATCAAATGAAACAATTTTCAATGAAATAGTGAAATTTTCAACTGAAAAATATAACTTTTTATCTAAAAATGTAATAGTTAAGTTTTAAATTTAAAAGATTACGTTTCAACAAAAAAAACGAGTTTTTTACTAGTTAAATTATACAAAAAAAAAATACAAAAAAAAAGGAGTTGAATTCTCAACCAAATATATGAGTTTTCAAGCAAATGGTGGAATTTCAGACAAAAAAATAGTTTTCAATCAAAAATATGATAGCCACGTAATCATCTTGAAAATCACTTTTAAAAAAATATAAATTTTTAACTAGTTGAATTTCACAGTAAAAAATTAATTTGAAAAAATAGTTGAAACCTTAACCAAATAGATGAATTTTCAAAAGAAGAGAGGAAATTTCAACTAAAAAATATACCCTTTTTAAATAAAAATGTAATGGTTAAGTTTTCAGTTTGAAAAATTACTTTTTATGAAAAAAAAAGTTAAATTAGTCGAATTAGACAAATAGAAAAAAAAAAATTTTTAAAGTTGAATCCTCCACCAAAAAAAATTATTTTTTAAGGAAGTAGTGAAACTTAAAACTAAAAAATGTAACTTTTTAACCAAAAATATAATAATTTAGTGTTAAATTTAAAAGATTACTTCAAACAAACAAAAAATTCTATTATTTAAATTATATGAAAAAGATGAATTTTTAACAAAGTAGTTTAATTCTCAACTAAAAAGATGAATTTTATAGCACATGTGGTATTAAAAAAAATATATATATATAGTTTTTAACAAAAAATATAATAGTTAGCTAATCAATCTATGAAATTACTTTTAAAAATAAATTTTCAACTAGTTGAATCATACGAAAAAAAAAATTTTTAATCGTTTAATCCTTAACCAAATAAAGAAATTTTCAACAAAAAATAGTTTTAAACCAAAAATATTATAGTTAAGTTATCAGTTTAAAAAATTGATATGAAAAACAAATTTTCAACTAGTTGAATTATACGAAAAAAAAAACAAATTGAAAAAAAGTTGAATCCTCAACCAAATAAATAAATTTTCGGAAAAATAGTGGAATTTCCGACTAAAAAATATAACTTTTCAACTAAAAATATAAAAGTCAGGTTTTTAGTTTGAAAAATTACTTCTCATCGAAAAAGACGAATTTTTAACCAGTTAAATTATACAAAAAGAAAAAAAAAAATTTTTTTTAAAGTTGAATTCTCCACTAAATAAATAAATTTTTAAGGAAGTAGTGGAATTTTAACTAAAATATAACTTTTTAACCAAAAATGTAATAAATAAGTTTTTAATTTAGAAGATTGATTTTCAAAATAAAAACAGATCTTAGCCAGTTAAATTATACAGTAAAAACGAATTTATAACAAAGTAGTTTAATCTTCAACCAAATAAATGAATTTTCAAACACATAGTGTAATTTTCAAAAAAAAAAAAAAAAATTGTTTCCACCAAAAAATATAATAGTTAGGTAATCAGTTTAGGAAATTATTGAAAAAAAGCAAATTCACAACCAGTTGAATTATACAAAAAAAATTAGTTGAATCCTCAACCAAATAGATGAAATTTCAAGTTAAGAGTGGAATTTTGAATTAAAAAAATAATCATTTTGTGACCAAAAATGTAACAATTAAGTTTCCGGTATGAAAAATTACTTTTCAGCAAAAAAAAAGGAAGTTTTAAACAGTTGAATTTTAAGATAAAAGTCAAATTTTAAACAAAAACAGTTGAATCATCAACCAAATAGATGAATTTTTAACGGAAAAAGATGAATTTTCAACCTAAAATTTTAGTTTAAAAAAATTATTTTCAACCAAAAATGACGAATTTACAGTTAAATTTTTAACTAGACAAGATCAATTTTTTAACGAAAAAATGAATTATTAACATAATTATTAAATTTTCAACCAAATGAATGATTTTGTAACAAAAAGAATGAATCTTCAACCAAAAAAACTCATTCGTAACAAACTAGTTGAATTTTCAACTAACAAAATCAATTTTAAATTAAATAGTCGTATTTTCAATTAAAAATGGCAATTTTTTACAAAAAATGAAATAATTAAACAACTATTTTTAAAATTTATATTTTAAACAAAAGGTAGAATCTTCAACAAACTGTTGTAATTTTCAAGTAATTATTTAAATTTTCAACTAAAAAAAATCTATTTTTAACATAAAATTGAGTAATTGTATATTCAGTTTGAAAAATTGAGTTTTAACTAAAAAATACGAATAAAAAAAAAAAAGGTTCAACTTCCAGCCAAGCATAGTTGAATTTTTAATAAAAAAGATAAATTTTTAACAAAATAGTTAAACGTTTAATAAAAAATATATATATTCAAACTAAAATTTTTGTTAAAAAAATTAATTTCTGACCACCAAAGCCGAATGTTCAACCAAATAGTTGAATTTTCAAGAAAACAGTGAAATTCTCAACTAAACATAAATAACTTCTTAAACGAAAATGTAAATTTGAATTTTCAGCTTAAAAAATTAATTTTTAATGAAAAAAGGAACAAAATTTCAACAAAATAGTTCAACTTTCTCAACAAAAAAAAATCTAAAGTGGAACTAAAATGAATCTTTAACAATAAATATACTATCAGAAAAAATATTTGAAGATTCAACCAAATAGCTGAATTTTCAACCTAAAATTTTATTTTTCAAAATAATTTTCAATAAAAAAAGACGATTTTTCAACAAAATGATAGAATTTTCAAGCACAAAAGATAAGTTTTCAAGATAAGTCTCAACAAAAAAATATACGATTTTTAACAAATTAGTTAAATTTACAACTAAAAATAAAAAAAATTTTTAAATAAAATTTAAGTTTAAATATTATTTCAATTTTTAACCCAAAAAAGTCGAATTTTCAACCAAATAGTTGAATTTTCAAACAAATAGTAGAATTTTTACCTGAAAGAAATTAGTGTTTAACTTAAAATGTAAGAGTTAAGTTTTCAGTTAAAAAAATTAATTTTTAACAACAAAAAGTAAAAAAATTATCAACCAAATAGTTGAATTTTTAACTAAAAGAAAAATAAATTTTCAATAGAGAATGTAATAGTTTAATGTACTTTTTAAAAATTCATTTTCAACACAAAAAAAAAACAAATTTACAATAAAATAGTTCAATTTCCAGCAAACAATAAATTCAACTAAAATGATAAAATTTTTTAAAAAATGTAACAAAAAGGTTATTTTTATCCAAGAATATCAACTTTCTTCCAAAAAAAGATGAACTTTTAAAAACATACATAAATTTTTGAAAGAATATTTGAATTTTTAACTAAAAAAGGTCAATTTTGTACCTGAAATTTCAGTTTGATAATTTATTTTTCAATAAAAAAGACGAATTTTTAACCAAATAGTTGAATTTTCAAGCAAAAAGTTGAATTTTCAACTAAAAGAAATAAGTGGTTAACCAAAAATGTAATTGTTAAGTTTTCATTAAAAAAAATTAAATTTTAACGGAAAAAGTAACAAATTTTTAACTCAATAGTTAAATTTATAACAAAAAAAATTTAAGTAAGAATGAAATAGTGAATTTTACAGTTAAAAAAAATAATTTTCAACAAAATACAGAAATTTTGAACAAAATAGTTGAATTTTACACTAAAAAAGACCAATTTTTAAACTAAAATTTAAGTTTATTAATTTTATTTTTGATAAAAAAGACGTATTTTAAGAAAATAGTTTAATTTTCAACCAAAACCGATCAATTTTAAACCAAATAGTTAAATCTGTAACTAAAAATAAACTTTTCACAGATAAACTTTTAACAAAATACATAAATTTTTGACAAAATAGTTGAATTTTTAACTAAAAAAAGGTTAATTTAGAACCTGAAATTTGAGTTTGATAATTTAATTTCCAATAATGAAAGACGAATTTTCAACCAAATAGTTGAATTTAAAGCAAAAAATTGAATTTTTAACTGAAAGAAGTAAGTGGTTAATCACAAATGTAATAGTTAAGTTTTCAGTTAAAGAAATTTAATTTTAAACAGAAAAGTATTTACAACAACAAAATAGTTAAATTTTCCACGAATAAGAAATAATTATCAACAGAGAATGTAATAGTTTAATGTACGCTTCAAAAATTCATTTTCAACAAAAAAAAACGATTCTGCAATAAAATAGTTCATTTTCTAACAAACAAACAATTAACTAAAATAATAAAAATAAAAAAATTAAAATGTTACAAAAAGGTGATTTTTATCCAAAAATATTAACTTTCTTCCAAAAAAAGATAAACTTTCAACAAAATACATAAATTTTTGCCAAAATAGTTGATTTTTTAAATAAAAAAGGTTAATTTGGTACCTAAAATTTCAGTTTGATAATTTAATTTTCAATAAACAAAGGCGAATTTTCAACCAAATAGTTGAATTTTCAAGCAAAAAGCCGAATTTTCAACTAAAAGAGATAAGTGGTTAACCAAAAATGTAATAGTTAAGTTTTTAGTTTAAAAAATTAAATTTTAACGAAAAAGGAACAAATTTTCAACTGAATAGTTAAGTTTATAAAAAAAAATTTAAGGAAGAAAGAAATAGTAAATTTTACAGTTAAAAAAAATTATTTTCAACTAAAGATGATGAAACTTTCAGAATAAAAATAAATAAATTTTTAACCAAAAAGGTGAATTTTTAACTAAGAAGATTAACTTTATACCAAAATAGTCCACAAATTATAATTTTGAAAGTAAACGAATTTCAAGACTTAAAAATTGAAAAAATCTTAATTCTCGACGTTCATTATTGAAAAATACTTTAATAACGCCACTTTATTAAGAATACTATTTGATAAAAAAACAAAAAAAAAATCATTCATAATACAAAGACTTTGGAACTACAAATATAGACACTATCTTTAAAAGTGATCCAGAATCTCAAATGGACTTTAAAAATAGAAATTTTAGTTTTCTTTACTGGAATTCAAGAAGATAAAATACTTACCACATATCGAGAAAATATATATTTTTTTTTGTAAAAAAGTATTTAAACTAAAATTCTAATTTAAAAAAATGTATATATTAAAATCTAATAGAAGACTTTTCGGATGACTGACCAGAGTCAACATTCCAGAATTCTGAATCACATTGCACTGAAAGGATAAGAAAAATGCTGAAAATCTATTATCAAATATTTAAAATTATTTAATATCCTTCAATTTATTAATTTTTATATTCTTGTTTATCCAGAATATTATATTGGAAATTGAATCATAGTTGCATATGTCGCACCAGACTCATTACTTACGTCAATTCATAATCTAAATCTTCTTTTTATCAAACTATTTTTCCTCTTATATTTAATCTCTGTTGCAAAATCAAATTGACCTTTGATTCATTAAGTCTCATCAACAAAGAATGAGTCATTATTAACACGAATTCTCGAAAGTAAGTTTGACAGGGGAAATAGGCTGATTTTTCATTAAAATAGGGGAATAATAGGGAAATACATTTTTTACATAAAATTAATGTATATATATATATATATATATGTGGGATAATTAATTAATTATAATTAATAGTTAAGACACTACACGTGTTAATAAATTTAAATAATAAATTTAAAAATATTAAATAAATTATTTAAATTGAATAAATTAACTAAATTACATAAATTAAATTGAAGTAAATTAAATTATTTAATTCACCATAAAACATAAAATTCTCAAAATTTCAAATCAAAATATTTTGTGCATTTAACAAAATAGTTACATTTTTAACCAAAAAAATATTTTCTACCAAAAGAGATGAATTGTCGAAAAAAAGACGGATTTGAAAAAAAAATGCAACCAAAAACTTGCATCAATAATCAAATAGTTAAACTATCAAGGAAAAAAATTTATTAAATCAGTTTCTTTTTTAACAAGATATTTAAACTTTTAACAAAAAAGTTTATTTTTAAACAAGAAGAAGTTTTTTGAAGAAAGTAAAATTAAAAAAAAAAAGAAAATTAATTCAGATCAAAAAATTTAATTTCAATAACTAGATAGATAATTTTCAACCAGTTGAATTTAACTAAAAAAGATGCACACATTAACAATTAGTTTAAACTCTTGAGCAAAAGAATGAATATAAAAAAAAGATTGATTTTTTCACGGAAAAGACGAATCTTTAACAAAATATACTCATTTCCTTCCAAATTGTTGAATTTTTAACTTAGAAATGATACACTTTTAACCATGAATGGAATAATAAAATTTCCCGATGAAAAATTAATTTTTTACAAAAAATCAAGTATTCTACGAAAAAGTTTAATTTTGATTTTTAAAAAATAAAAAAAATTTGTCAAAAAGTTCAACTTTCACTAAATATTAAAGTTTTCAAAAAAAAATTATTTTTTAAATAAATAGTTTAATTTTTTAACTAAACACCAAATAATAAAAATTTGAAAAAAAATAAATTACTTTTTAACCATATATTCGAATTTTCAACTCATAACAGACACATTTTCAACTACGAATTAAATAGTTAAATTTTTTAGCAAAAATAATTTTTAACCAAAAAAAAGAATAATTAACAAAAAAGTGAAATTTTCAACCAAAGAAGGAAATCTTTACAAAAAAACTTTTTTCAGATAGTTCTACTTTCAACTAAATAGTTACATTAATTTTCTACCAGTAAAAATAATTTTCCATCAAAAAGAACAAATTACTCACAAAAAAAGGTAATTTTTTATTTAACAGTGAATTTTTTCATAAAAATAGTTTAATTTTTAACCGAACAGTCGAAGCTTATACCTATAAAAAATAAATTTCCAGCCACGGATAGAATAGTTAAATTTTTAGAAAAAAAATAATTTTTCACCACACAAAAATATCATTTATTAAAAAATAAAATGTTCTATAGAACAGTTTAATTTTCAGCCAAAAAATATCAATTTTAACCAAGATGATGAATCTTTGAATAGAAAAAAAAAAATTCTAAACAAATAGTTAAATTTTTAACAAGATATGAATATTAAACCAATAAGAATAATGTTCTACCAGAAAAGACGAATTTTTATCAAAAACGTAATTATTTACTAAATCGTTGAATTTTCAACCAAAAATATAAACATTATCCGAATAGTTGAATTTTATACTGAAAAGATGTATTTTCTATCAATAAAACTACTGTTTCACCAAAACAGACAAATTTTCCTAAAAAGGTAATTTTCCACTTAATATTTAAATTGTCTGCTAAATAGTTGGATTTTTAACTAAAAATTTAAATTCTTATCCAAACAGTTGAATTTTTGAACAAAGAGATAAATTTTTTAACAATAAAATTAATATTTTACCAAAAAGAGGAGTTTCAAAAAACAGGTAACTTTTTACCAATTAGCTGAATTTTCATTTAAAAAAAAAATTAATTTTTACCAAATAGTTAAATTTTTAAAATAAAATTATAAACTTTACACCAATAAGAATGATGTTCTGTTAAAAAGACGAATTCTCAACAAAAAAGTAAATTTTCTAACAAATACTTAAATTTTCTACAAAATAGTTAAATTTTTTACTAAAAATATGAATTTTTAACAAAGAAGTTCAATCTAAACAAAATATTTTAATTTTCTATTCAAAAAAGATAAATTTTCGACCGCGAATAAAATAGTTACATTTTCAGATAAAAAATTATTTTTTTACTATAAAAAAAGAATATCCACTAAAAAATTTAAATGTTTTACAAAGAAAAATTTAAGTGATTCAACTTTCGAGCAAATAGTTGAATTTTCAACAAAAAATGAATTTTTTACCAAATAGTTAGATTTCAAGAAAAAATATGAATCTTTAACTAATAAGATTAATGTTTTACCAAAAAGTCAAATTTAAAAAAAAATTATAATTTTCTACTAAATATATACATTTTTAAAGAATAGTTTAATTTTTAACCAAATAGTTAAATTTTCAACTAAAAAAGATAACATTTTAACCAAATAGTTACATTTTCAACAAAAATAATTAATTTTTTACCAATACGAATCATGTTCTATCAAAAAGACGAATTTTCAACAAAAAAGTTAATTTTTTACTAAATAGTTTAATTTTTTACAAAATAGCTTTACCTTACAAAAGATCAATTTTCAACCACGAATAGAATAGTTAAATTTTAAGAAAAAAAGTTAATTTTAACCATAAAATAGAAATATTTAACAAAAAATCTAATGTTTAACAAAAAAAATTAGGTAGTTTAACTTGCAAACAAGTAGTTGAATTTTCAACCAAAAAAAATGTCCAAATAATGGAATTTTCAACCAAAAAGATGAATTTTCCAACAGCATAATTAATGTTCTACCAAAAAGACGAATTTTTAGGTAAAAGTTAGATTTTCAATAAAATAGTATAACTTTTATTTAAATAGTTGAATTTTCAACCAAAAATATAAAATCCAAACAAAAAAGTTAATTTCCAACTATATAGTTTTATTGTTTACCAAATCGAATTTTCTTGTTAAAAATTTGAATGTTCCACAAAACAGTCGAATTTTCAACCCGAAAATATTAGATCTGTACTAAAATGATGAGCCTTCAACCACAACAAAAAAAAAATTTACAAGGTTGTTTAACTTTAAACCAAGTATTTGATTTTTAACCAAAAAATATGAATTCTCAATGAAACATATAATAATAATAATAATAATAGTCAATATTTTAACCAAAAGAAGATTTTCATTTTAAATCAAAGACAGTAAAATTGAACAAACAAGGCGAATTTTCATCCAAATAGTTAAATTTTCCATTAAAAAGATTATTTTTAGCTGAAATTATAAATATTTAACAGAAACTAAATTTGTAACAAAAGATTTTAATATTCTACCCAAAGGATGATTTTTTAACCAAGAAATTTAATTTTCTAAAAATAGGATTGTTTAATTTTTCAACCAAATTTAAAATTTCAACACAAATTGCCAAAAAATTTATAATTTTGTAAAATTGACCTTGGGAATTGATTCTACGGGAAAAATTATGACGAAAATCTATATAACATTTTTT
>JAUELO010002236.1:0-11924 GCA_032357855.1 Amphibolips quercusostensackenii
ATATTGACTTCGATTTTTTTAATTTAATTATAATTCTTCACAATTAGCAGATTTTTTTATATTAAAAAAATAGGACTTTCCAAGTATGTTATAATTCGACACCGAACTTAACCACGTTTTCTGGACATATTTGTCAGATAAATGTAATAAAGCTTTTTATTTTTATGTGCATAAAACATCTAAGCAATTTTACAATAAATAAAAAATGACAATTTTTATATATTTTCATTGCATTATCTACATTAAAGTAATAATTTTCAAAACCAAAAATTATTACAAACGTTTAATTTTTGTTAGTTCTATTAAAAATAAACACTTTTAAAGATGAATATCTTTTAGAAAGAAAAACAGAAAATGATTGAATTCGTAGGGTATTTAAATCAGTTCTTGTTTGAATCATCCTGTTAATTTAGAAATGGTCCCAGAATTTGGCTCTTAATATAACGATTTAATTAAATTTTCCAGATTTTCACCATTTGTGAATATTAAATAAAAAAAGTTTTTCGGTTCGAAATTCAACTACTAAGTAAAAAGCGCAACTACATTTTCATAAATTCATTTTTTTATTGATGATTCATCATTTTAGTTGAAAAAACTTTTTTTGTTCAAAATTTCCATGTTTTGTTGAGAACTTTTTTGTTGTAAATTTAATTTTTTAAACTGAAAATTTGACTATTCCATGTTGACGTTTAATATTTATCTTCTTTAGTTACAAAGTCAACTATTGGGTTGAAGTTTTTTATTTTGTTGAGACTTTGTCTTTTCTAGTAAAATATCAATCTTCTTGGTGACTAATTCGACCTTTCGGTAGAAAATTTCTTTCTTTTGTTAAGAATTTAAATATTAGGCTGACAATTTTTTAAAAATTCAAAATTTGTTTCAAAATTCATGTATTTTATACAACCTTAATCTTTTTTGAATGAAAAATTAATTTTTTTGGTTGAAAATTTAAATATTGGGTTAAATATTCTTGCGATAATTTACAATTTGGTTAAAAGTTCAGGTATTTTGTTAAAAATTAATCTGGTTCAGGTAGAAAATAAATTCTTTGTTTGTAAAAATTAATTTTTTTGTTGATAAAAATTAGTTTCTTTATTTAGAATTAATTTTTTTAACCAAAAATTTAACTATTCCTTGAATTGTTGAAAAATTAATCTATTTTGATAAACATTTTTGAATACCGATAAAAAAGATTAATAAAAATTTTAAAAACTCTTTGGCTGAAAATTCATCTGCTTAGTTAAAAATTTAAATATTTCGTTTAAACTTTATTATTTAGTTAGAAATTAACAATTTATTTGAAAATTTTTCTTTTTTGTAGAAAACTTTACTTTTGTGTCAAAAGTTCAACTATCAGGTAAAAAACTAATTTTTTGTATTGTTGAAGATTTATCATTTTAGTTGAAAATTTAGTTTTTTGGTTAACAATTAATTTTTTTTGTCGGAAATTCATCATTTTAGTTAAAAAATTCAGTTCTTTGACTTAAAATTAAACAATCTTCTTGAAAAGTTGTCTTTCTTGGTAGAAAATTCATCTGCAGGGTTGAAAACTGAACTATCTGGTTAAAAATTTATTTCTTTGATCTGAGATTCATAATTTTAGTTGAAAATTTAGTTCTTTAGTAAAAAATCTAACCACTGAAAATATAATTTTTGGTTTTAATAAATTTTTTTGACTGAGCATATAGCTAATATAGTTTTGCAAATAAATAGATCTTTTTTAGTTAAAATTCGCTTATTTTGTTAAAAGCTTTTATGTAAACAATTGAAAATTTGCTTGAACATTCATGTTGATAATTAATTTTTTAACTGAAAGTTTAACCATTCCAGATTTCGTCAAAGATTGCTCTTTTCTAATAGATAATAAAAAATTTTTATTAAAAATTCATCTATTTTGTTAAAAATTTGTCGCTGGTTTGCAAAAAATTCATCTCTTAGGATAAAAATTGAACTATTTCGGGTCAAAGTTATTTTTTTTTCTGTTGAAGAATTATCACTTATGTTGAAAATTCGGTTCTCTGGTAAAAAAATTTAACAATTTCGCTTAAATTTTTTTTTTTTCGTGGAAAATTTATTTCCTGTCTTGAAAATTCATCTATTTTGTTGAAAATTTATCTTCTTTCTAGAAAATTGAACTATTTGGGTAAAAATTAATTTTTTCGGTTGAAAAATTATCATACTATTCAAACATTTAGTTCTTTTGTTAAAAATTTGTCTTTCTTTTTGAGAAAAATCACCTTTTAGGTTGAAAATTCAACTATTTCTTAAAAACTTTATCTTTTCTTGTTAAAGAATTATAGCTCTAGTTAAAAATTGAGTTCCTTAGTTAAAAATGTAAGAATTTAGTTTAAAATTTATCTTTTTTTTTTGCAAAAATTAATCTTTTGGTTGAAAATTAAACTTTTTGCTGAAAAATTGATCTTTTTTAGCTGAAAATTTCTTAAGTTTGCTGAAATCTCGTCTTTTTTGGCCTGCAATTTATCTGTTTGGTTGAAAATTTAACTATTTCATTGAAAATTTACCTCTTTTGTAGAAAAGTTTTTTTTTACGTGAAAAATTTATCTTTTGGGTTAAAAATTCAACAATTTGGTTAAAAATTTAGATTTTTGTTAAAGATTCGTTATTTCAATTACAATTTTGTTGAAGCTTAAAAATTTGTTGGAGCTTGAAAATTTAACATTTTGTATGAGATTTTTTTTCTTTATTAACTGAAAAATGTTTCTTGGTTAAAAACTAAACTCTTTCGTCGAAAATTTCTCTTTTTGGTTTAAAAATTAGTCTGTTTTGGTTAGGAATTCAAATAATTTGTTGAAATTTCATATTTTTTTGGGGAAAATCCCCTTATTCTGACTTAACAATAATTAACTTAATAATTAACTAATTTGTGGATGACGCCTTATAGATTTATAATATGATATTGAATAATACCAAGTTTCTTCTTCTATCTCTAGTGAAAAATGTTCCTAAAAACTAAATATATCAGTTGAAACTTTAACTATTACAGCTGAAAATCCAACCATTGCAATTAAGAATTGAACAATTTTATTGAAAAATCATCTTTTTTTGGTAGCAATTTCAACTACTCAGTGAAAATTTGAAATTCATGATAAAAAATCTATTTAAATTTCTATCATAAAAAGAAGTTATTAATTCATCGTACTCGGAAACATGAACAATTTATTGTAACATTTTGTTTCTATAAATAGGAAATTATCCGAGTAGTCTTATTTTAGAAATCCCCTCCCCCCAAAAAAAAACGAAAATGAAAATGTTGAGCCAAACAACGCACGATATAAAAAGAGTAATAAAAAAAATTGCTTTTTGAAAGCCTTAATAGATTATCATAACAACTTTTTAAATTTTCATGAGAAATTGAAAATTTAAATTTTGATCGCACAAAGAATAATGAAGAATCAAAATTTTAATTTTGCGGTCATACTATGCAAAATAAGGAAAAAGTTAAGTTAACAAAAGTTGTGCACCATAAAAAAACAAACAAATTTTTTATTTATTACATGTTTTAAAGGACTCGTTGTTTTTGGTTAATTCATAAACAACATCATGAGAAATAAGAAAATAAAAATTTTCGACAAACGACACAAGCTTCGAAAAAAAATAGTGAGATAAAAGTTGTTTACCTAAAGAAGGTTACGAATTTGTTAAAAATAAAAATTTTAATTTTTAACCAAGCAACAAAAGCTATGAAAAAATAAATAGCCAAAAGCTGCTCATCCAAAAAACAGCTACAAATTTGTCATAATAATTTTTTTTAAAGGGCGCACAGTTTTTTAATTCAATCGTAGAAATAACGTTAACAAAAAATTGAAATCAGAAATGACACAAAGTTGTAAACAAATTAAATGTTTTCAATGTAGTATTTATGTAGAGTATTAATTATTATTTTGTGATGATGAATTATTTGGGAATATTCCTCGATGAGCAGTCAGAAAAGAAGTAAACATGTTTATATACGGTAATGGTAAATTTTTGTATTGATAAATTTTAAAGAGCAGGCATAATTATATAAACATTATACGACAAAAAAGCTTAGTGGTATATATATAATGGTTATAAAATACGGAAATTGATATTTTGTTGTAAAAAATGGTTAGTTAATAACTGCTGATTTATCATACTTCCAGAAAAAAATTAATTTTACCGTCCAAGACCTAACTTGGTTATTTGTTAATTTAAATGGTTTATAACAAATAAGTTAATAATTTATGTTTTGAAAGTCTTTCAGGCATGCAATATGAATAGTATGCAAGTCAGTGGTACAAAGCAAAGAAATGTTTTCTTTAAAGATACGTTTTCATGTAATTATTAATTTATTACCTAGGAATTGACATAGCCTACATTTCTAAAACAACATGTTTTGATATTACGAAGCTTGTTTTTTTAGAATTGACATAATCTATTTTTCTAAAAAAACAAGTTTTGATATTTTAAAACTTGTTTTTTTCTTCAGAGTTGACATAACCTACAATTGTTAAAAAACAAGTTTTGATGTTTTAAAACTTGTTTTTTAGAATTCTGGGCTATGTAAATACGTTTCTGCCTTCTAGCTATCAGATGAATTTAAAGTATCATCACGAATTTAGAGCATAAAAGAAGCAGAGCTGTCAAAAATTAATTATTAATGACATAGCGACTACTATAAAACAGGCTAGAAGACGTGGAAAAATATTAATATGTTACACTTTTATCGAAATTGTGTATACGAATCTTACTATATTTCAAAATGAGGGCCGTTACCGGTATCCTCTGCTTCTTATTAGTGGTTTTGACGGATCCTGTTGGTACGTTAGATAATGCTTATAATTTTTAGTGCAATTTTAATAACAGTTAACTACCGTAGCAAATTATCTAAGCGGCTAGCGCGAAAGATAATATAAATCACTGACGATTTTGAAACATGATAAATCGATCGAAAATTGCAGCTGAATTCTGAAATTTACAAGACACAATATCTAACATTCTATCTTTAAATTAGTTAAAAAAAACTTTGAAAATTCTTACGGGGTTTCGAGTTATGAGTGAAAATGTCCAAGCGTTTTAGCGCCGGTAAACAGCGGTCATCTGTTATCAGTTAAGAATTCAACTAATTGGTTGAAATTTTAACTAACTTCTTAAAAATTCATGTTCTTGGTTTAACATTGATCATTTAAGTTGTTAATTTACATAAAAAACTTTTTTAGTTTAAAAGTAATAAAAAAAATAAGAATTAGAAAAAAATGATAAATTATAACTATTTTGTAGAAAACTAAAATTCTTGGCTTAAAATTTCAACATTTGTAATTTTTTTTTTCTTTAATAACTGACAACTTCTACTTGGTTAAAAATTTAACTTATTTGTAAAAAATTCGTCTATTCGGTTCATAACTTAATCTTTTTGGTTTAATTAAACTGCTTTTATTTAAAAGTAAAATCTTTTTTTAATAAAATATTAATTATCACATTTCTCTTGAAGAATTCATCTTTTTTAGTTGAAATTTCAACTAAATGGTTAACAGTTGAACTTCTTTTTTCGAAATTAAGTTTTTTGGTTAATGATTTATTATTTTAGTAGTATATTAATTTATTAAGTCGAAGATTTAACTATTTTTTCCAAATTCGTTTTTAATGTTAACAATTGATTTTTGAACTAAAAATGTTACTTTATATTTTTTTGTTAAAAATTCATTACACTGGATGATAATGTAACTACTTTGCTGAAGATCCATTCCTGTAGGAAAAATTATTTTTCAATAAAAATTAATTTTTTTATAGAAAATTTAACTATTTCATTTCTGGTAGAAAATTTGATTTTTTTGTAGAAAAATAATCTTTTGGGTTTAAAATGCATCTCTTTGTGCAAAAAGGCATTTCTTTGGTTTACTTAACTATTTACATAAAAATTCATCCTTTTGTTTGAAATTTATTTCTCAAATTAATATTTAGCTAGTTCATTTTCAGTGCCAAATTCTATTTTTTACTTAAAAATTCGTTTTTTAAATTTTAAATTAAAATAATCAATTTTTGGTTCAAAATTTGTTTCTTGGGTGAAATTTTATGTATTTTTTTGAAACTTTGCCTTTTTTTCGTAAGAAATGAATATTTTTGGTTGCTACCTACTTGGTTCAACGTTGCACTGCTTTATTAAAAAATTATTTTGTTTTTCGAGGGTGCATAATTTCAGCTGGAAACTGAACTATTTTGTTGAAAATCATTCTTTTATTACCATGTTATAAAATTTTATTTGTTTTTAAATATTAATTTTTCTGACTAAATTTTTTTTCAAAAAGTGGAAATAATAGCCAGTTTGCCATAATAATTTATTTTTTTTTAATGAATATTCAAATATTTCATTTTTAGTGAAAATTTTTATTTTCAGTTGAAAATTCAAATATTTTGTTAAGAATGCATCATTCAAGTTGACAATTCGTTTTGTTTTTTTTTTGCTTTAGATAATAATTTTTTCAACTGAAAGTGTAACTGTTACACCTTTAGTTGAAAATTCAATTATTTTGTTGAAAATTCGTATTTTTTTGCTTAAAAATTATTTTCATCAACTGCAAGTTGAAATAATCCATTTTTTGTTAAAAATTTGGTTTTTGAATGAGTTCTTTTATTTTTTTAAATTTTGCATTTTTGGTATGAAAAAGAATCTTTTTGGTTAAATGTTAAAGTACTTCAATAAATATTTTTTTTAAATGCGTAATTTTTGTTAAGGACTTAAATATTTTGTTAAGAATAATTTTTTTTAAATAATTTTTTTACTTAACATTGAACTGTTTCATTTTTGGTTAGAAATATATCTTTTTTAGATTAAAATTCAACTCTTTGGTGAAAAAATCATATATTCTTTTGAAAATTTGTATTTTTGGTAGAAAATTAATCTTTTTGATTAAATATTTATCTTCTTATTCAAATAACTATACATTTTGTTGAAAATGCAATACTTTCACTTAAAATGATGAAAGGTCTGCTCGGCTACTATTTATTTACTATTTATTTTCTATTGGAAATTTTTCAAATGAAAGTAACTTTTTTCTCTCAACATACAGTAAGTTACGCGTATCTCGTCAAATAAAACTTTCAAAATGTATGAATTTAATTTTTTTGTGCAAAATACGAACTCTTTTGTAACCCTTGTGCCCTGTTAGCACGGAACGTTCCAGGAATGTTCTTGGAACCTGAAAAATGTCCGCCGCGTGGGAAAGTTCCAAAGAAAAATTAACATTGTTGTTATTGTTATCAATTAATATTGCAAAAGCGCAAGAGATAGGTCAGAATCGATGTCAGTTTACAATACGAATATCATTATAATGCAGTATATGCAGTATATGCAGTAGTCAAGAGTCAAAAATGACATCCATTTTTACCTTCTGTGCCATAAGGTTCCGAGTATCCACACCATTTGGAAATTCAACTTTGAGTAGATTATTAATTTCTAATCAATTTATTTGATTTATTACTGTGAAATGGTTGCAGCGTAACCGGAACAGGTTTTGTCATTTTGTGTGTTTGGAAGTATTTCGTGCTTTTGGCACTCACTTTTAATATTTATTTATTGAAATAAACAACAAGGAAATGATTCCAATGAAATTGTTGTTTAAAATATTGAAAAAAGGGTGATGGATACTCCGGTATCCTCGGTGTGCAACAACGTGGATAAAGTTTGCTGTGTGCTCACGAGGGTCAAATGCATTTAATAAGCTATAGAAAAAATTGTTTACCACTTATAGTATTTTTTCCTGCAGAATTACGCCAAGTTCCAATATCAGTACCTGATATTGCTCATTACGGAGGCAAAACAGACTTTGGTTACGATATACCTTCCGGCGTGGAGTATAAAGCAGGAATGGTTGGAATCTACCTCATTGGATATATCACTAAAAGTGGACGTCTGTATCCATTTGTGGTTTACAATAACCAGACAAAGAAATACGATAGAGTGAAATTCAACGCACAGCATAATAAAGTAGAGTCAATAACGAACAGAGATGGTTCTATCACGGCTCACTACTTCCAGTTTATCTCCGCAACCACTCCAAACATAAAAGTTGCAGCGGCTATAAGACCCAACCCTTCACGCAAGCGCAAACTAGCCGACAGAGACTTCTGATGTATTTATTATTATATGATTATTATATTATTATATTATTACATTATTATATTATTTTAATAATATTATACTATTATATTATTATTATTATATTTTTATATGACTTATTATTATTATTAGGCCATATTGTTGTATTTAGAACTTTTGTAACAATACCTTAATTTAATAAATTAGAACCTAGAACATTGTTGTATATGATTTACAGAAGTTCCTTAATTATAACGAAAGACTTCCAGTTAATTCAATATGAATGAAAATATTTCGACGTCTCCGTTCCATACCACTCCACGTCGGGAAGGGTACAACTGTGCACGGGCCCATCTGTGCAGGTCGATGTCCACAGGCACAACGTAACATGTTATTGGCCACAGGCTATTTAATGACTATTAGTCAATGCCTTAATCAACAGAGGTACTTTAGCTAGGAAGATCTTACCAAAATGTGAATCAATTCTGAGGCATCAGTGCTTTAAAATTTAAAGAATTTCATCCTTCTTGCTAGTTGCAATGCCCCGTGTGTCTTTCAGATTCTTTGTCTTCATAATTGTCTTTGCCCTCAAAACTTCATTAAGCCTGGAGTTCAGAGAACACAATTCTGAACCAAAGGATAGTACATAATGAAAATTCATACTGCCTCGTTTTACTTGCACCATCAAGCTATCTTTTTGATATAATCTGGGTTTCATTTTTTGCAATTTATATTTTGAAGAAAAATCATTCCATTGAAAGAAGTTATGTCCATTCACTTCGATCACTTTACCCTTGCCGGAATTTGCAGATTGAACTATCTGCTTGAAATAAAAAAATCTTATACTTTGTCTCTGTGCTTCCTAGCTAATTCCACTTGGTGGTGGATATTGTCCGCCAACAAAAAAGTTTGTCCTGGTTCAAAATATTTGATTGTGATTAATTTTGTAGCTACATCGTTGCAATAATTTGGTCAACTTTAGAGGAAAGCAATGTCCTATTTTTATTTTGAACCGAACAGTTATCATGCCATGAGGTAACTTCATTAACATCACGATTTTCCAGAATAAAAGTATAATATGCACTCACAATATTTTCCATTTTGCGTCCAGAAAACAATTCATGCCACAAGACAGCATAAGGTACAGATTTATTTTTAATTTGGTTTACAGATACAATGCTTTCACTAAAGGTTGTCAGTCTTTTCGTGAAAAATGCCTCTTTGAAGGCAACCATGTGTGGCATTAATATTACTTTCCGCAAATCAGTAGAGAAGCAGAGGTTAGAAGTATTCCATACATCTGACTGGCCATCTTATAAAGAATTTTCTCTAGCTTCATTTGCACGTAAAATATGACTATTCCAGTTAGCACATTGATCACAGACATCGTGATCAACACTTGCTAAATCTTCCAGATATTGAAATTTTCTTCTGCTGAAAGTGGATTCAGGGCAAGATCTTCTATAACGGTGTTTTTCTCATTATTTAAATCTTTAATTGTTTTTTGATCATTATTATCTTTGCGAATCCCAACGTGCAGTTAATGAGTTTCACAGTGAGCACATTCCTCATTTCCAAGCCTTGTAAAGGAGATATTTAAATCCTTTGACACAATTTTTTCGAATGATTCGACGCAACAGTTGCTATCATTGTACTCTTTGTGTACTGATGAAATAGTGACGTCATTGTCATTTACGCAAGCAAATATCTGTAATAAAATACAAAATTGATATGCATATATTCACATTCAATTGAAATTAAATCATACAAATATATTATTACGAGTATGCATTATTTCATACAGTACCGTCTATTTCGAGCGTGCTCTCGCCTACAGTGCAATATAGCGGATTTAGAGATTCAATAAAGGCTACAATCTGTCTCCTGTTTACTTTTTAAGGACCGCTTTCTGCATATTTAATTAAATGTTTAAAAGTTCTTGTACTTTATTAAATAAAGTGACTTATTTTTCTTTGCAGTTTAAATCACACCCAGGTAAGATCGCATGTTTTTTTAATTCTCTTTCGATTTTTTGAATTCTCAATTCTTCAGACGTTACTTTCTGTTTATCTAAGTGAACTTACCCCTCCCAAAAATCTTTTCATCAGAAACAATTGAAACATTCTCTTTTTTAATATCTTGTTTAAAAAAAAGCTTGGTTTATTATTTGCTTTATTAACAGCATCTGTCACATTTATCACACTTCTGACTTACTTCTATCTGATTATCATACACAATTTCCAATAAAAATTTGAGTATTTCTCTGTGAATTCCCATTATTATGAACTGTCCTAAAAAATGAAGATCATCTGAATTCAATCTTCTTACTCTGTAGTTAAGAATAAAATAAAATATAAAAACGTACATGCACACATATCTATAAAACACAAATCACACCACACAAATATATGTGGCATGATCTACCATAAACAGAGGAGTCCACCGATTATGGTTCCTTCACTTAGATTATAAGATTTCTTGAATAAAGTTTCCCGATGTTCTGCCTTACACAACAATAACTTAAGAGACGTGTTTGTCGTGGGGACAATTATTCTTTTTTACAACGGAAAGGACATTAAAAACGGAATTCTCTGTAAAAAAATACAAAAAAGTGTTTGTTTTGCACACAAGTACCTGTAACCAGTAACTCAAAAAGATCATAAATATAATCATATGCCGGCTTAAAATAGACATAAATATTAGAAATGTATATCTACATGCCTGTCAAGTTACGAAAAGCCGTAACTACGTAACGCGCACGCGCTGCCCTGAAAGTGCAGATACAGCTAATTTAATGTGTAACGTCTATACCTTTTGCAAATGCAAGTTGACGATTTCCTAAAAATTTAATACTTTTCACTCCGGATTTCAATGTATCCTTCTGCATATGAATCAAGGGAAGTTTCAATATGTACAGGGTGCATTATTAATGTAATGCACATTTTCTGGGAAAAATAGATTTATTAAACCGATTGGTGAAAATCGTTTACATTCTTCAAAATAGTCTCCTCCTGCATCAATCCACTTGCGGAGATTATTCTGCCACGCCTGGAATGCATCCTGGAACTCCTCGACTGGAATGCCTCTCAGGAACCTTGTGTACGTGAGCTTGAAAGTTCTCCACTGGCTCCCAGTGCTTTACCTTCAGTTCTTTCTTCAGTCGGAGGAAGAAAAAAAAGTCACTTGGAGCCATGTCAGGGCCTGGATAATTTCTAATCAATTACAACAATTCTTCCCTGAGTGAAACTCGAACTTCTTCCTGCACCTCCGTCAACTCCTTAGGCACAAGCTTCGCACATACCTTTCGCATTTGCAAATCCTGCGTCACTATCCCATGTACCGCAAATGTTCACAAGTTCAGGGTGTAAGCGATTGCCTAAATACTTAACCGACGTTCTGAACTCAAAACTTCGCGCACACGCTGGACCTCCTCCCTCCTTGAAGGTCTTGTGTCACGTTCCGCATTGAAATCTCGAAATGCGTTTACCTTAAAGGCCTCTTGCAGCATTTGATAAGTTTCCGTTGCATTCTCCCCAAGCCGCACACAAAACTTGATCGCGTGCCGCTGTTCCAGCGAACGCTCTATTGCCCTGTGACACAATGGAAAAACAGACTTTACACAAAGACACGTCCTACCACTCCTACTGCTCGGAGCGAACTGAGACTGGGGGCGTTTGGAAGGGTAAACCTCCAACCACATTATTCGACCGATCCGAGTGCGCTGTAATGGATAGTCGTGTCACAATAAAATCATGCTCATTGCTTCCAAAATGCACCCTGTATACTGACGATCCTAACTCAATTTTGATGAAAATTGCAGTAACGGCTATTTTCATTTGGTTCAAAATCC
>JAUELO010002250.1:0-11924 GCA_032357855.1 Amphibolips quercusostensackenii
GTCAAGTTCTCTTCTCCTGCTGAGTCTTCTTCTCGTGCCAGGTTCAGGTCTCCTCCTGCCATTCTTGGTTTTTCGCGAGTTTATGATCCAAAGTAGGATCAAAATGTTACTCTTAACTGTCGATTGAAAGGCCGCATCCTATAACCGTCAAGAGATTTTCCTCGCTCAACGACGTTGGCCTTTAGACACTTTTAAAAAACGTAATTCGACGAAATAATTACATTTTAACCAAAAAGACTAATATTTAACTAAAATGATAAACCTGCGCCCCAAATAATGATTTTTTAACTGAAAAGTTCACATTTTAGAAATAAGGTTAAATTAAAATAATAACTGAAATTACATTCAGGAAAAATGTTGAAAAACCTTTTTTTACTGCCTTAACAACAGACGTCACAGGCATAAATATTTTTAAAAAAAGGGGAATAAGAAGATTTTATACGAAGATGCATGAGCTAGGATATCAATTTTTGGCCAAAGCCAAGATTTAAATTCAAATCAATGTTTAATATATCAGATTCAATGTGTCGACAAAAATTTCAAAATCTTATATCTGTCTGGAACTTGGTATAAGTGAGTTTTTGCGGTCGCTGATTTTGGTCTTTCAATGCCTGTTACTTTCCTACGGTAGACTCTGAGAACTGTAATCACATTAAAATTTGCTGACTAAAGACAGACGTATTGATAAAATAACAAACAAATTAATTATCTATAAATCATTTTTTACTTCAAATTAAAAATCAGTAATCATGGCCCATAGGAAGGTAGCAGCATCAATTCTTTTAAATGAAAATAATGTTGGTACTATAATAAATTCAATTTCCAAGACTTTGGCCTTCTATGGTTTTAAGTGAAAGTATTCTATTCTCAACATAATGAAAGTATTTTTATTTTATTAGTTGAATTTTTAACCAAAAAGGCGAATTTTCAAACAACAAATGATAATTTTTCACCAAAAAAAAAAAATTTTCAGCAAAATATTCTTCAAGCTTTAGGCGCATGGTGAGTCGAGCGAATTTTGAGAAACAAAAAGCTCTGTTGCGCGGTCCGTTTAACTCCACGTGTTCACGTGTAAAAGCAACGTCGCACAATGGTGAAAACCCAACATTTACCATACATAATTATCTGCAGGTTCTATTTCTTGACGAATTTAAAAGTATTTTTTGTTTTTTCCAGCATTAACTTCTTTCAAACTGTGCTCCTTGTGTGAAAATTTCGTCGTGAGTCCAACCGGGCCCAAACCTGTCTAAACTAGGTCCTGGCCTAAAGATTAAGCCTGAGTCCAGCTTTAATAAATTGCTAAATCTGGCTAGAGCCCGCCTTGATGTACAGGTTAGATCACGGATCCTGGGCCATTTTTTCATTACATTTGCAGAACGAGATGCATGATAAATTATTTAATATTTGCGAACAGTGCACTTTAATGCTATATTATTTGACCACGAGAGACTGCATACTCAATGTTATTGCACTAAATTGTAACAACCTTAGCACAGGAGAGAAAATCAAAAACTGGTATAAAAGCGTATCACACATCTCTTCGCTTTTGTCTCCATACAAATATGACACAATTTTTAACACGTTTTTATCGAGAATGTCACGCTGAAAAAATTCTGAACGCCAAGTCACAAGTACGGAAGCATCCTGACGTTAAAAACCTAAAAGAAAAACTTCAACGGATAAACACCATTTTAAAAATCTTGGCGAAGAGTTTAAACTAATCATAAAAATATATTTCATTCAAAAACATCAAAAACATGACGCTGGTCAACACTCGCTTGTCCCTTCAGCAATGTCTCGAGCCGGGCCCGAACTTGAGCTGCTAGGAAATACAAGTAAATACAAGATCTTTAAATTTATTAATGTGTGCCTTAATATCTAAACAAATCATGTAAAAAAGTAACATTTTTAATAATGTAATTCTAATTTTTTTTTTAGGTATTATTCAACCTAAATTTAGACAATATAATTATTACAATATTGATGGAATCAATAAATCAGGTATAGCCAAGAAGCAGTATTAAATTTTTTTTTTACAAAATTATTAGAGAACGAAGCGACGTCAAATGTGCAAGTGGTGACAAATGAATTAATATACTGCCTTTTGGCTATACCTGACTCATTAATTCCATCAATGTTGTAATCAAAACCATATTGCTTGATGAGATCACCGAACCAAGCTAACAAAAAGTTGCGCACATTCAATCTATTGTGTTGAATTATTGTACGCCGGAATGACGGAAAGGAAAAGAATCCTACGATGATTCTATTATTATTAAACCTAATTATCATGAACTAATATTGTAAATAAGTTCTTGTCTATAGCGCTTGACTGTTAAATACATTATTTTTGTACCTAAAATTTGTTAGATTCACTGCCAGATCGATATACAATAACAAGTAGTCTGTACTGAGTAAACTAATATTGGCAATTTGTCAAGACATTTTTCTGGTAATCAAATCAAAGATTGTTGTAAACAAATTATTAAACTATTGTCTAAATTGAAAAAAAAAATTTAACAAAATAGTTGAATGTTCAACCAACTAAGAATGTCTTTCCAAAGTCTCTTTGCTTTGATTTGGAAATTGACAACAATTATTCATTGTTTAAATAATGAATAATTGTTGCCAATTCGCAAAGTATTATAGCAAAGAGTCATGAAAATGACATCCTTAGTTCATTCCGTACACAAAAATTAAGACCATTCATTGTAACTGTAAATTTGTTTCTAAAAAATGTTTAAATAATGGATACTTGTTGTCAATTTTTAAATCATCATAGCAAAGAGTTATCGAAAAGACATTTTTTATTAGAAAATAGTAGACAAATGATAAGGGCAGAGTACCATTAAGTCTTCTAACTTAAGTACGCAGAGCTAGCCACAAAAACAAATGAGCATAATCTAGCAGACCAAAAACACTCACTGTCTGTAAACAAATTGTATTCGGTTGTTAAAATATTTGACACCAAAATGAAAGTAGAATAGCAGCTTCCTATTAACGAATTCTATTTAGAAGATCTGGACAAAAAAGGTCTGAATAAAGCTAAAGGCATAGATGCTAGAGACAATGAACAGCAAGTACCAGATCCACTAGAACCACATCCGGACACTAATAACGCTGATGTAAAGAGCAAAATCCCCAAAAAACTAAAACACTTTAAAAGAAATTTAGGTCATGCTTTACTAGCATTCAGACATGTAGAACCAACACAAAGGCATTCTCTGTCCAAGATGAACATCGCAAACGATCTGCGTGCATTAATAAAACACTTGGACAGTAAGAATTTATGCATGCATTTGACCGCAGCACTAACTGTGTTAGAGGTGTAACTCTTGGGTATTGTGCCACTGTGGCAGCTATAAGAAAGTTGAGCCGCAGAACTAGGCCTACAAATGCAGTTTTTTCCCCAGGATGGCATCAAGATCCACCACGGAAGTTTAGGTTGGATATGGATGTCAGCACCATAAGTTGCAAATTGGTTCAACTGACTCAGTATAAAAACGGAAATACAGGGTGCGTTCACAAAGTTACAAGACTGATCTCAGAACAAAAGATTTATTAAACATTTTTGGTCAAGGGACATCGTCAAAGCTCCCTGGACCACTGGAATCGTATCAAATCGCTTCCCTATCAGGTCTCTTTATATTTGGAGGAATAAAAAGAAGTCGCTGGGAGCTAGGTCGGGGCTGTAGGGTGGCTGCAACAGTGCTTCCACGTTGAAATAAGCCAAAAGTTCGGCGACGGCAAGCGACGTGTGAGAGGGAGCATTATCGTGGAGAAGAACACAATCGTTTTTGATCTCCGGGCGGACATAGCTTCTTCTTTATAGGCCTCTTGAATCATACCAAAAGTCTCTGTAGCGCTTTTGTTCAGTTTCCTACAGAACTTTATCGAATGATGCTGCTGCATTTTCGACTCTCCGTGTTTTCGTTAAAAGGTCACTGACACGCACTTACGTCACTAGTGATCTACCCAATCCAGCGTCTCAGAGGCAACTGCTGCTGGTGTGGTCGACTTGCTGACACTTTTTATTATTTCACCCTGTCAGTGGAACTGGTCTGGGCGCCCTCCCCTGCTCAGGAAAATCAAGTTTTTAAACTTTCTGAACGTACGCTGTAGAAGCAGAAAACGAATACATCATGTTACTATAATCACTAGCCCTCCGTACTTTGATAAATTGTCAACAGCAATTTTGGATGTAATTATAGACTTCCAGCGACAGAAACTTGATCTTCTTAATAATAGGCTGCTTTGGTACACGAAAAGTAATGCAAGAAGGCAACAAAATCGAACTTTTCAGGCAGACGAAAGAGGGCTCTATAATAAACTGATGAGTGTAAAGCAAAATAACCCTCAAGACACCGATTGTTTTCAATTGGAAGACATGTCTAGTCTTTGGTCGGGCGTTTAAGAAAAACGAAAAGAAGCAACTTAGACGCTGCATGGTTTTAACCAGAGAAAAGAGGCGCTGGCAATAACCCTAAAATGGAGCTGACTATTATCGCAGCTTTCTCTGTTTCAGCGATCTTGAAAAGAGCAAGTAACTGAATAGCTCCAGGTACGGACATGGTGCTTAACTTCTGGTACAAGTACCTGACAAGTGTACATTTTACGGTGTTTACAGAAAATTATCGAACACCCAGATCTGCTGATAGGCTTTATGCTTAAGTGTACTCCGTATAAGTTGCCAAAAAAACGCTTACAATATACAAAAAGTTTGACCAGCAGCCTGTCTTCAAACAATTAAAAAATTTTGTTACAGCTATCACTGCAAATCAGGTATATTCACGGTGCAAGGAGAATGGCATCCTTACAGAAGAACAAATAGATGTTTTCTAAACAAAAATTTTAACGTAAGAAACATCAAAATCCGTTTAGCTATTCACAAAAAGATGTTGATCATGTTGTAGCTTGGGGTAATTTGACCTGAACTAAAAATTCGAATTTGAATTTAAAAAAACTGCTTAGCGAAAAATTTTAATCCATGCAGATTTTGACTATGCTAGATCAATACTACGATGATATATGGGTCGCTTTTTGGCTCTAAAAAAACTTTTTTTTTGTATGCCTGTGTAATAATTAATTTTTGTCAGATTTAGACAATCTGTTATGACTGGAAATCTGACGTTTAGTTCCTCTAAGATCCCATTATCTTTCTTTATATTATTTGATTTTTTGAATCACTATAAAATGTTTTTGAATCCTGTGAAATCCTGTAAATGATAAACTAGGTAAGGTTAACACAGACACTTTACATGAAGAAGAATTGAGTCTTTAGTACTGGTAGTCGAGTTAATCATTACTAGACTGGCGTTGTACAGAAATTCGCAATTAAAATTCGATTGTTGATTTGAGCGTGATCGCAGTATTAACTTCTTTAGGCACCTACAGAGATTACAGTTTGTCAACGGTCCGATTATTTTAGCGCACTCTACAGACTGCAGTCCAGAATGAAATTAGTCATATTCTGGCAACAGTAAAGGATGATCGGCCAAAAAGAATTTACAAGGACACAGATGCTAAAGTTGTAGGCATAAATTTTAACAAATTTCATAAGTTTTAACAAATTCTAAAACATTTTTCGACATTTTTACAAATTTCGTACATTTTAATAAATTTACAAAAAATTCGTAACAATTATTAAATTTCTGCTAGCTTTTCCTTTTTGGTGAGGCCAGTATACAATATTCAAAACGTTTGCTTAAAAATGTGAAAGGAAGAAATTCATCTTACACGGATAGAATTCTAAAAAAAATCTCTGTTTCACTCCAGAATTATAATTAAATTTTCAAATTTCTTTATTCTAAATTAGGAATCTTTAAAATCTTTTTTAACATTTAGAAATCTTTCAAAGTCTTTATCAAATTTCATATTTTACTTTTATTCTTGGAAGTCACTCTTATAAAATGTGAATATCAAAGCAGAACATGGATGACGCTTATTATCCACGAGATAACGATTGTATAAATCACTATCTGATCTGATAAACAACCAGAATATTCAGTAGTTAAATTTTTAATTAAATTCTTCATAATACATCAACAATCTTTTCCTCTGACTTGAAAAGATAAAAATCGTTTCTTCTCTCGTCTTATACTCGACGGTCATCCTTAGTTCTACTGGTGCATATGATAAGATTATATACCTCTAATTTTTAATGAGGTCTTTGAGGAAAAAGCACGTTGTTGTAATAGAAGAACCTAATGCAAAATACATTGTACACATTACACTCGATTCGATCTCCACAACATTAATCACAGAAGGTTCATGTTATATATTTTATTATAATGCTTTTGATTCTATAATCTGATTACACCTTTTTCAGTAATATTTAAACATTTTTGTTTATTCAAAATTTTGAGGAGTTGTAGGTTAGGACAGTACGGTTATGAGCACCGGATGCAATTTTGGTTTTCTTGCTTTGATTGAGAAAAGACTTGATCAAGCTGTTAAATGATTTAAAAGCGTGCTTTATTTCAATGAGTTACTATAACGCCATGTCTTCATAAGTCTAGATGGTTCAACTTCTAGCCCACAGAGTTTTACTAGTCTCGTTGGTCAGCAATTCACCAATGAGTAACAGCATTTTGTCGTTCAATTTTGTGAAATTAAAACTAAATTGACAAAAATTCACTCTAATTTTTCAGCAAGGATGAAAAATATTTATTATTGATTTGAAAAGTAATTATTTCGGATACATGTCTACCAGACGTGGCTAATAGGCGCGCTGGAGAAGTATCCTATTGAAGGTGGTTGACTTTTCTTGTTGGAAATTGGCGTTTATACACTGGTACTAACAATCTTTAAAAAAACTTGCTGGTCCTAGCGAAATTTGTTACGTAGGTGTATGTACCAATGTGGTTTACAATGAAAATCAATCTATCGTGTACTCAGGGTGTTAAACGGGTATAGAAGGAAGAGAACTTTCTCGATACCTGAATCACAGCTCAAGGTCACTCATTAATTTGGTGCGGCAATAAAGTACTTATTTTGTCTATCCTGAAAACCTTCTGCTGGCAATGCTAGAAGACAATCGGAAGAAAATTAAAGAAAAGGCAGGTCAGCGAATCTTAACCATCAGGCAAGATTCGTGAAAGGATCAGTAGCGATTCAATGAGACAAGATATTTCACTGTTCTTTTTTTTTATATGAAAATGAATCGATAACACTTTACAAAATAATAAATTAATCATTTCTTTGAAAATTTACCGTTCGAGTGTCGTTGACTGAATGGTTGTGCTAACATTGGAGACTTAGAGAAACTGGTTTTGTTGCACGTTGTATAATATATAAACCCAGGGTATTTTATAATCAGCCATTTTAATTTTTCTCAGTACACATGGTCCTAAAGTTAGTAGCTCTTGTACTGTTCGGCAGTTTTCGAAAGCATTAAAATAATACTTGCACTACCAGTACGAGAATTCTAGAACACAGACCTACTTGCTCTCAGGATCCTACGTTGTAAGGCTCAGTGAGGCGCGCGCAACTAATCGTTATTGGGAGATGAAGCTTTGCCAAGAATCGCTCTCCTCGTGCATAGTAACTTCTTGACTTTACCTAGAATTTTCCTTTTTTGGGTTTAATCCAAAACGACAGAATCCTGTTCAGCGATTCAACCGCTAAGCCTTTTACTTCAATTTTATAGTAAAACCCCTAGACAAGTGCTTCGAAATAAAGCTTGAAATAGGCTCCTGATAAGGAGCTGTCTCTCACAAAAACTGTAGAATGTTAAGAATTAAATTAAATTCTATTAAATTCTAAATTCTATTCTATTATTCTATTCTATTATTAATTAAATTCTAAATTCTAGTTAGTTAATTATTCAGTTAAGATATGGTTTAGAAAACTAAAGTGTGAAATATAGTTTGCTTTCTATTTTTGATTATGTGTAAAATTACTATTACTCGATTATCATTTGCGCCTCTTTCCGAATTGATCTTGTTTGCTGACTTACTTCCCCTCGCATTTTGTAGATATTCGGCAAATTATTTTGCCTTCTGCCAAATCAAAGCTCCTATTTTGCCGATCTCAAACTTCGAATTTTTCCAATCAGTAACACTTATTTTGCCCATATGAAATTCCCAATTTCGCCTATCCAGGTAGCCCCTATTGTCATCTTTTTTTATTGTCGATTCCTGATAGAACAACAATACAATTCTACAAAAGCTTTAAAATTGAAAACTTGCGAGTCCTGCTGTACTAAGTACAATTAGCATTTTAAGCAGATTCTGATTTTGATGTTATAAAATTGTTAGAATTACCGATCTTACTATATGTTCATAATATTTGCACCAATTTTAAATTCCTTAATAAGTGGTTATTGTAATTATTTTGTAAAGGTGAAGTTGTCATTTTTTAAAATATAAAACCTTCTTGTGCTACCCACCTCATCCACCAAAAATTAGGAAAGTGAGCTACATAAACATTTCGATACATCACACTTCAAAAGAGAATTTACTTCAGGATAAAAATAATTGTATAGCGTATTTTTCTAAAAAACAAATTTAGAGTCTTTGATCTAAAAAAGATCGTTGCTGTAGAAAACTGGTCTAAGAAAGACCTGGCGCCCCAGCGAGCTTTCCTTAAACTAGTGATAAATTCGTTGATAATCAAAAAATTCAAAGTGTGGTACCGAATTTGAATGTGCCCATAAATATTAATTAATAAAACTGCAGTATCATAGCACTTAAAAATATTAAAATCTATGGAAAATTTGGTAATATAAAATGTTTCTCCTACTGTTTTTAGGTAAACTTTATGCTTGAACAAACAAGTGTTATCTAAATAATTGTGAAATCATTTTAAAAAATTATTTTATTGTTATCTTTCATTAAAGTACTTATAACGTCTAGAAAAATTAGTTGACGGATGCCTGAGTATTGTCAAATACCGCTGACTTTTTTCTATATTTAATCAATGGGAAGCTTCATGGTCTTTACGCGACCCCTAAATTTTAACCGATTTTGCTCAAGTTCGAAAAAATATTTTTTTGGGCATATGAGCAAAACAGGCGGAAGTAAGAAAGAAAAAATTTTTAAATAATCATCAAGAATGAATAACAACCATTCTGAAGTTAAACTACTAAGGGTCATAAAAAAATTACGTAAAACGATTTGGTGATGGAGGCAGATCTAAATATTTCACTGTTTCATTTGAGAAAGGAACTTGTAAATGTTACCTTGGAAAGGTTTTTTCCAAGAGAAAAAAAAACAAAATGCAAAGTAATTACAGCTTAAAGGTGAGTTTAGGAACAATGCAATCTGTTAGACCAAAAATGAATTTCTTTTCAAGGAAAATGCGTAATTTATTGCGTTGTGAGTTTTATAATAATAAGAAAGTGGATCAGCGCAACTGTGAAATTAGTTAACGAGCACAGCTCGGATCCCACATGTAGAGAACCTCGGGCAGTCCAGCAGTAAGTGTGTACCTCCTAAGAGATGATCGCGATTTTTGGACAAAAAGAAGCAACAATATCCAGGTTGCTCCTAAGTTCCAAGACCTGGCAAAAATGAATACCTCCCTTCTTGTGGATACCTCAATAGAGTCCGACCTCTTGACCATCAATTGTTTACTTTATGGTTCTGCGAGAGCTTTGAATGACTCAAATAGAAGGCTGAAACTGACGATAGGTCAAAAGACCGTAAGACACTTGCATTGCCTGAACAAGAAAATAAATTAGGCAATACTGAATGCTTCCTGTGTTCAATGTGTGATAAGCTACAAAACATCTACTATACCGTTCACGCAAAGTTTTCGGAAGTTCGCGCAAGAACTAAGAATACACCGTTACATATTAAACAAGTCAAAGCTGCTGACAATCATGCAGCACATTGTTAACAAAATACGAGTATTATTTGACGCAAGGAGGAGAATGCAGAAGAGGGAGAGGTATATCAGGGAAAATCAACAGTTTTTCGCAGACCTACCGCGCCTTACAGCGATCTCCCTATTACTGTCAAAAATCTACTCAGGCCCGAAGAAGGAGAGACATTCTGCATAGAAGTATATAAGATCGTGAAAATACTGGATGTCACAGATGATACGAATAGTATCATATGGTTTTGCGACAACCTCATGACATATCAATTTCACTTCTACACACCAACATCTAGCACTGTACTTCTACGTGAAAAAGTCCGCTTGTCCAACGTAGTGAATGACAGGTCAATATCTTGTTTAAACATATTGTGTAAGATTTTTACAATTGTCCCGAATGACAGGATTGTTCAAAGAAGTCAGTCTGTGTGGAGAAAGGTGAACGAACAACGCGGCTCAAAAGATGGTGTAACAGGATGCCGAGAGAACCTACCAATACAAGTGTGTCCTTAAAGACACAGCCTATTATCGGGTCCTGTCAATGACCTGGATTGATCACCGGAAAGCTTTTGATTCAACCTCTCATAGACTTATCATCTGTCTGTTAAAAAGCATGAAAGTTCATCCACATATAGTAACATGCATAGAGAGATTGATGCCCCTTTGGAAAACTAGATTCACTATCTCATCTAGAAATTATCGTGTGGAAACGAACAACGTCACCATTCAGAGAGGTGTCTTTCATGGCGATACTATAAGTTCTCTACTCTTTTGCATCACATTCTTGCCTCCATTTCTCGCACTACGCGATTTTCATGGATACCTCTGCGACAACACTAATCATCGTTAGAATGAGGACACTAATGAATTTTATATGAATGAACTGAAGATCTATACTGCTGATTTAAGCAGCCTTTAACTTGATTCAAATATCGTCATGGAGTACACATCAGAGATTAACGTGGACTTTTGAGTGGACAAGTATGCCAAGATTTATCTGCAAGAAAAGAAAAAATTGCTGGCGTTTTTGTGGATATACATGTTATTAGACATCTTGAGTCAGGAGAGAATAATACGTACCTCAGCGTGCCTGAAAGCGTCTTTGAGCATCTTCTTTGACAGATTTCGTCTTTAAATCTGTCTGTGTTGTACAAGGTATCTGCGGCTGAAATACTTGCTGTCCCAGTTTTACTTTACTCGTTTGGAGTAATTTAATGGACGAAAAACAAGCTTACGGCTAATGATATCGCCACGCGTAAGTTCATGCATATGCATAAGAGGTTGCATAATAATTCATCTGTTTCGCAATTATTCATCTAACGCCATTAAGGCGGACGCGGACTTCTAAATCTTCAATATCTTCATGTCCGAACTTGCAAATAGCAAAAATCCATTCCTCATGATGATCAGAAATCACGAGATGATTGGCAAAGGACTGTTCCTTTACAAAAGCGGAGTAGGCGACCGAGACCCTTGGCCTGAATTTCAACATCAGAAGTGAGGAAAGCGCATTACTCAATCCAGATGCTACTTCCTTGAAAGACAAAGTATAGGAAGCAGAGGTTTAAAACTTTCGCTTACAGCTACTCAACAAAAAAATGCACATAAGCTCATTCAGGATTGTAGAAAATCAGTCTTGGTCGGGATAGAAGACTTTTGTTTTCCTAACATATTCAGGACTTAATTCAGGTACAAAGGGATTTATTTGCGCATGCTGAGACAGTGTCGTTTCCACCTTAGCATATTGTGACCACATTTCACGTCAAGAAGTTTTATGCGATAAGTGCAGAGCGTGTCATGCACACCCTGAGTATCTAGAACAAATACTATCCGGGTGTTTCACTCACGCGAAAAAAACGTATCTTTGCAGACACAATACGACCCTAAGAGTGCTTTATTACCATCTTTGTCGCTTTTACGGTGCAGGTCTTACCCTTTGCCTTTCTGAACGCTCCTAGGGATATAAAGTCGATTTTCCAAATGTAAAGTAACAAATTTCCTAAAACTGTGATTTTCGAACAGCAGTCTTTGTTGCACAGTCAAGGTCTGACATCGGTCCCAAAGACCTTCAGAAACGAACTATATTTATAATTGAATTCTCGGCT
>JAUELO010002275.1:0-11923 GCA_032357855.1 Amphibolips quercusostensackenii
CAGAGAGACTTTCCACATGTGACATGATAGGGACCCGTTTCTTGTTAGCAGTAAAATTTGAAATATCAATATCTCAGAGCTACATCAAAAAACAAAAACAAATTTGTTTTTTAATTTGTTTTCCTAATAATATAATTTATGAAGCTTTTGCTACGAAAACCTTTACGATTTCTTAAAAAGCCCTGTATTGGATATTACATTGAGTTGACAAGAATTTGATTCTACTTTAATTTAATTAAAATTATTTTATTGATAAGTAAAATTTTTGTTTTTATAGCTTAAAAAATAGCTTACTGATATTTATGAAGTTTAATTAATTGTCTGGTAATTCATCAAAAATAAACAAAAATGTGTAGAAATGTATAAAGATGAATGGAAATTTATTAAATGTATAAAATTTCTGAAAATGATTGACTTATGAGTGGACTCGCCAACTTACGATGACTTGGCTAATTATAATTTGTGACCTGAGCTTCACGCAAGAATAGATTTCTCGCATCAGGATATTAGTAGGGCGAATACTTGAAACTGTAAGTAGTAAAAAAAATAGACTCACCTCAATTTGTATTATATTATTTACTCAAAGTAGTGGGGTGGCTTAAATTAGAACAAGTTATTTTTGTGGCCAATTACAGAGGCTTCTTTTTGCGCATTTTTGATTTTATTTCGACTTTAACTTTTTTTTCAAAAAGAAGCCTTAATGTAAATTTCTGGTGGATTGGTACTATTGCAACTAGCTGTACTGTTTATTACATCACAAGTAGTATTAGGCAAGTCTTTATAGGAATATCAATGTTTTCAAGTCATTCTGCCGTCTGAAAAGTGAGTCGTAAAAACTTACAACTGACGTGGCAGTCATCTGCTTAGTCTGTAACTAGTAATATCATAGAGCGCAAAATTTTAATTTTTTTTCGATCCAAGCTTCAATGCCATCTGGTTTTATTATTTTTCCAATAGCACGGTTAGATAAAAACATTTGCGTTATTCAGTTGGCATTAGTAGAACCAATTATGTGTCAGTAGGTCGCATTCAGAGCTAATTACTTTTTTGGAAGCTTTACTGGCTTACGGAATGGTGGCTTCAAATGAATGTTAATTTTCGCAAAGTGACTTGCCAGTGCTGCGCATAACTTAACTCACCAAATTGGCCGATTAAACCGTTTGGGTGAAAAATCGCATTTTCAAAATAAATAGTTAAAAAATGTTCTGTATTCACAAACGAAAAGATTTGTTATTGCGATTCAGGGCAAGGTTTTTAGCACTAAAAATTATTGCAAACACGTGTTACATCATGAGGTAGTTGACTGGTGCCGATTATGTGCAGATACCAACCAATCCATCTAGCTCATTATCAAAGGTTGTTGCGTCGTGGTTAAGAGAGAATGTACGCACAGAAATAATGATGTGGCGGGCATTATACATCAACAACTTGCCCGGATCCTGGGACTCTTAATAGAATGAATGCCTTTTTCATGTGTAGATTCCAGCGGCGTTATAGAAAACAAAGATTACACCTTATATTGGTATGTTTCCATCTACACGGTTCAGTATACTTAAGCGAATCGACCCAATATCGCGATGCAAAAGTAAAATGTAGAAAAGTCTACATTATTGCGATTACTTGTCTACCAAACTTAAAATAACGTGCGATCTAAAAAACTAAGATCAATAAATGTAATGAGCTCAGGCATAAAGTAAGGACAATATGTAGCAATTGTTAAAAATGCTTCGATTTTTTGTATTGAGATTTCAACTACTGGCAATGTGCATGCAAGGTGCATTGAACATTATAAACATTTAGGAGTCTGTAGGATATTAGCAGCAGCTCAGAGGGCGATTTGATCAAACACATGTTTATTGTAAAAGAATTTTAAGTCCATTGGGAAGCAAGCGAATGAAACCCTGTGGAGTGGCAGATGGTAGCTAAAAGAAAAGATCCAGAGGCGACTGTTTTTACCTTTAACGCTCGCGGCCGCTGTGTAAGGACAACATCTGTAAAATACGTTCTTCAAACTACACCATGCTCCTCAATTTGTGCCTTAAGCTACGAAACTACAAAAATACGAAATCACATTTAACATATCTCTGATGTGAAAAGTTTCACTAATTGAAACTTCATCAGTAAAATAACCATGGTTAAAAGTGAAATTAAAGATCTTGAAGTAATTCTAAACAATTTCTAAATTTTCAAATTAATTTACCCGAGAAAATTAAAGAAATTAAAAAATAGGAAATTATGCACGATTTTTTTTTTATTATTGATTTGGTTTACTGTTTTCTTGTTTTTAGTGAATCCTGAAAGTTTTTGCAGCACCTGTCATTAAAAAAAGTGAATCATTTTAAAATATAATAGTAATGAAGCAACATTAAGATTAAATCTTTGTGGATAGAACTATTATGACAAAAACGATATGCTTGTTAAAAAATATCTATAATAATGTTTTTTTTGGACTAGACCACCAGGTCTCTTAAAGCAAAATAAAACAAACCTCTTTTTAGGAATAATAATATGTTAAAAGATTGTGCTGAAATGAAAAAGTATATGAACAAAAGACTATTACATCCTTAGATTATCCTGCAAATTAAATTATAAAAAGATTAAAATATATTTCAATGTTAATGCGAAGTGTGGAAAACCTAGGTCTCAAAACCCAGGATTACTTATTGGATATATACAATGATAATCAGACCCCTGAGAGCACATGCATCAACAATCTAGTTGTCAAGCGCCTAATTATTCGGTATAACAAAACATCTAGAAATTTTTCAAGCAGTTTTCTATTTTGCATTTAGTGACAAAATAAAAAATTAGTAGCAGCAGCTCTTGAGGTCATTCTGGACATCCCCTTTCACATTTGTTGATGAAGAAGATTGTGGCAGCGGAAGTCTAAGGACTTCCAGCAGGTTTATTTTTAGAAAAGTTGAGGTGCCAGATCAACATGATATCAATTAGTGCATGCTATGCGAGGATAGTATTTTCGCTATGCAAACTGATGTTGTGTTAAGAAAATCACCCTACATAAAACCCTTCAAGGCCATCTTCTCTCAAAGAAAAGAATAAATAATAAAGGCAAAAAAAAAGAAATTACTTGCATTTGAACGTCTCGTTTGATATACAGACAACTTTAAAGACTGCTTGTAAACAAGGAATAATATCTATGGAAAAGAAGGCTCGGATGGAACTAGTAACAATACTGCGCACAATACCTAAAGTTATGCAGGCTGAAATAATAGCTATTTAAGCTTACTCAAAGAGAATTTTAAGTTTACATATAAAGACCAGCACATGTACATTTGTTTTGACAGTCAAACAGCACTTAAGGCTTTTACATATGAATATTTCACATCCGCACTTGTCCAGAGTTGCCTTTCAGATTTTCTTGAGACTGCCGGCAAAAACTGGCAGATGCACTGACTAAGATGAAAGCTCCACAGCTCCTCATTAGCTTGGAATTCTACAGAGGTATTTTGTACGCGTTGAAAAAAAGGGAGATTAGTAAATTGTTCTTGCAGACGCTTTAGAGATATTGTAAAGGAATAAAAAAATGGTTCATTCTAAAAGTACATTGTCTGGTTTGTATGCTAAGATGACTAACGAACTCTTGAACAAGAAAAAAAGACAAATTAATATCGTATTAGGATTTTTTACAAGACGCTACGGACTAAAAAAACACTTTATCAACGTGCAGTTTGCAGAAAGCTTTCGTTATCAAAAGTATGATTTTCGTCAGGAGACTTTCATGACGTCTTTTGCAAAAAAGTGTATGCCTTTATGGTAAATACCGCGCTTTGCAATGAGTAGTTATTTCCCTGTTTTTCTGTATAATCATAATATTAATAATAATAGTAATAATAATTGAATAGGTAGCACTGAGTAGCACTTAACTTAGTCCATGGCTGATGGTAAAAAGCTGGATAACATGGGAACAGGTTAAAAAAAACAATAGTAATAATAAAAAGCTCTAAGAAAGCATGCAGAGGCTGCTCCTGTCATTATCAAAGCTCGCGACGGCTGCATAAGGATAACAGTTGTAGAATATAGACTTTAAACTAAATCATGCTTCTAATTTGTACATAGAATATCATGGCGAAAGGTTTTGCATATCGTACTAACTCATGCACTGACCTTCAACGCAGTCCGTGAATAATAAGTTAAAAATTAGTCTCTTTTCAATATTTCAAATAAAACACACTGCTCTTATCAGATAACCTAATTGTATTACAGAAATGCGTACATGACTAATGATATATATATATCGTAACAGCCAAGTGCAGAATATTTGAAAATAAAAGTTTAACAAAAAATGCCTGCGATATTGCGCTGAAATGATACGCTCTTTTACATTGAATAACATTAATCTAAGACCAAACCAGTTTTTTAAATTATTTAAAACTTTGAAATAGATCAATTAACAAATCTTAATTACTTGCAAATTATATTTTGAACTGAACTCTACTAAAACCAAAAGGCAATTTCTTTACGGTCACTCTACATGCCATCAGATAGCCTGACCGTTTCCGGTTAATACGCACACTGGTCTTGTTCGCTTTTATTTCCTTTAATATAAAATAGTGTAACAAAAAAACATTGAAAAATTTTTATCAAACTTTTTTCTGTTTTGCAATTGAATCTTATAATTTCAAAAAATCGGTTTTTCTGCAGGAGGATTGCGGTTCACACGTGGTTTACTGGGTTTGAATTCGAAAATATTAGGAAAACAGCTGTTGGGAAACTAATGGAGTTTCATCGGCTTATTTACTTTCCAGTGCAGTAATTGTTCCGATTTCTATGCTAATTTTTGCTTGCCTTGTATTGCAGAATATTGCAACGACGTCACTATCGGAGGTTAATATAACCATTTTTCCTCAGGCTGGCATAGACTCATAGATACATGCGAGTATTATATCCGAGTTCAATTTTATTTAGTGTATCGACAGGAAAAGTGTATTTGCGCAGTTTGATTATCCGGCGTAAATGAGTTTCAGAAAAAAAAAAAAAAAAATGAAGTTGTTTAAATTAATATCCATGATTGTTTGAAAAATGAGGTTTATTGTCAGAACTATACCCCTGGCAGAAGGAGGCCCAGATCTGAACATAATCAGACAATAGTATCTGTCAAAACAATAAAAAGTTTCGGTACAAAAAACACCAAAAAAAGGTTTGCTTTCATGTGAAATGTCGATCAGTGAACTTAACTTTACCAACAAAAAAAACTGAAGATTGATTTTTTTTTCAATTTCATTCCACAGAAGGAATAAGCGAGGAATTTTAGTAACAAATACAAATTGAACGTATTTAGAAAAACGTTTCGCCCAGGTTAGAAAAATAATTGTGACGCTATCTAGTACGTCATGTTGTCAGCTGTCCTAAGTGAAAGAATAGTAAAAAAATTCAAGTAGCACGTAGAATCGGTAATAAGAACTGCACATAAAGCATTTTTTTTGCCTATAAATATTTCCAGAAATAGCTTGGTTTATTGTAAATGTACTGCAAATTATGTAACACTACTTAGTAAATAGCAACGAATATACATTAAATCGACATTTTTCTCCAGTCCAATGAAATGAAGCGACGGCAGATAGGAACTCATTCCCTCTAGCTTATTTTATTTCAAGGCTCAGTCTCCTTTTTATGTTGTCTTTCTCACATGAAAGCGCGACAGCGAGTGGCTCATTTGTATAATGTAAGATTATGACAAACGCTTTAGCTGCCTCTCGTTCAAGTGCTTAGCCGAACGTCCGGGAAAAAAATGGAAATGTCAAAGTGGTACGTGTTGAGAATTCAGGTTAGTTTGTGCACCGAATGGGAATCTCGAGAAAATCGGCACGCCTGGTGGTTAAGAGCCAAAAAGAAATCAAGACTGCGAGGACTCCTGATGTGTGAGAGTAAAGAAAAAAAAGCAAGTTGTGATCTTGAGTCAAGTAGTAAATGAGGTAAAATGTCTGGAACGAAGAGAAACTGGGGTGCTTGACGCAGCGGTAAAAGTAAGGTGTTGTGATACAGTTGAAAAAAAAGAAAGCAGATATACGCCTTAAAATTAAAAGAAAGCAGATATAAAAAAAAATGGCAAGAGTGTTGTGAAAGTGTCTGGGAAAGGGAACTTAAGTGTGGAGGTACTAGAAGAATTAGCAAAAAGAGTTTAGAGATTTGCTGGAGAGAAGAAAGAAAGAGATCGCAAAGTTAAGCCTGGGCAGAAGCAGAGGAGCAAAAATGGTGCAGAACGTAGAAACGAAGAATCATCCGACATTTTTCAATAAATTTCATTTTCTTGTTTGAATATAAAATCTTCGAACAACATAATGCGAGTTTCATTTGGGAGGATTGCTATTTATTCGGCTTATTCGATAATATCGTAATAGTGGGCGACCGAGACCTACTGGAGTTTCCTCAATTTCTTCGCTGGTTAATGCGGTGACCGTACCGCTTGCCATGTTTATTTTTGCTCTTCTGAAATTCCTATTCTTGTACATATACATACCCTGAAGAACGTAAGTACTCTCCAATATTGCGAAGACGTCACCATCGGAGGTTGATATAACAATTTGTTCTTGAATTGGCATAGGCACATATATACTAATATTATGTCCTAGTTTAACTTTAATTGATGTATTGGTAGGAAAAGTGTATCTTCGAAATTCAAACATCCATCGCGGGTTTGCGCGGGAAATTAGCCGCAGAAATGACATGAATTGAAGCTCATACCCACGTCTGTTATGAGAAGAAGGAAGCCTGGTCGGTGGAACTATCAACCTAGTAGAAGAAGAATGGTTGGCTGTAGGAGACCTGGACCTGGACTTTGCAGGAGAAGAATACCTTTCAGGAGAAGAAGACCATTCAGGAGAACGATTTAGATCAATACGTGGCTTATTGGCTAAAGAGCCAAAACTTAATTCTGCAACAAGGAAACGAGAATAAAATATTTCTAAGTATCATAAGGCAAGACACCATGAGAATTTCGGACAAAATTTTCTAAATTTTGGAATCATGAGATTATTGCAATTTTGAAACTCAAATATTCTGAAAGTTTAAAACTGATTTTTGACAATGCCGAAAGTTTCAGATAGGAAATAGATTTCATTCATACATTACGTAACAGTTTTTTAGAAAGAGGGTTCTGGAAAATATTACGATCTGTTACATGAAAGAGGGGAAACCCTTTAGGAAATCCATGTATCCAGAATTATAGTAATATGTTTAAAAGTTAGTTTCAACTAATGTTTAGTCATTGAAATCAGAAAGGGTCCTTAACATCTTCCTAACTTACAAAGTTTGTGATTACTGATGCATCCATCAATATTAAACAATTTAATGGAGGTTTTTTTAACATGTTTTTTTCTAATCATAATTCGATATCCATTTTACAATATTCAATCTTGGATGATAAAAAAATAAAAGAGTACATAAAAAAGTTATTCACTATTCGAAATATTACCAACAATTAATTAAAGGTGTGGTTATAAAAAATAACAAAAGTTATTTTAATAAATGTGCGCTAATAATCAAACTATAAATATTATATAATATATCCTATTTGTATAATGAGTTACTGAAGAGGACCACAATAGCGTGTCAATACATTCAAAACTGTGAAAATCTGCATAATCTCATATATTTTCAGTAGACCCTCAGGCCTTATTTTCATCAAAATTTTTATGCGTTTAACCTAATAATTTATATCAGTAAAACTTAACAATATCACTGTTTAAGAAAATGTGACTTATGTGCTTATAGAATGAGATATGTCATTTTCAGATCAGTTTATTGTGCTAAATTGGAATCTGGCCTCTATTCATCTGTAGCACTTCAGGTTTTCGAGATCTTTTCAATCAAAATTTTTTTGTAATATTACAATTCAGGAGATAGAATGTTGTAAAAAATTTTCTCATTAAAAATCAATGTATGATTTCGATGCATTTTTTAATGCCAAATTCAACGGCGGGCTTGGTTTTGTAATATCCCATACAGTTGCCAAGATAATCTCAATGAACTGAGGAAAAACACGAGAAGAAGGCATTTTACAAAAAAATGGCCATCTATCTGAAGAAATTTTCTTCCTACTGTTCTAGGAGTAATTTTCTTTGCTTTTCAATGCCGGAGATATTCCGAAAAAAATTAGGGTACAGGCTATCACCATTAGAAAGATACACGGCAGAGAAGTTGTCTCTTTCTACGGAGTTGCCAATTTCACGGCTCATACGTACTTGAAGCGGATCATTGTACTGTATTTAGTATTTGATTGCACCATAGTCTTTCATTTCTGCAAATTTCACATTATTCACGAAGTTTATTATTTCCTCAGTGTTAACAGCATTCAATGCTTTGGATTCTTGGGCAGGTTTTAATCACGGTCGGGGAAAAGTGTATATAGCGCATGCAACTCCCCTCTAGTATGTCACATGCAACAGTTTTGAGCTTATTGTGAGCAATCATTCGATACTCATTCTGCGGAAATTGCAAAATGAAGCGTAGTTGCGAAAATCATCCCGATAGCTTCTATTACGTTTGCAGTGTTCTTTTCTCACAAAAACAGAGACAGAATTTTCTCCTGCAATGGAAGAATGTTACGAGATTTTTTTCCAGATTGAGGCCGAAAATGGAGAAAAATATTAGATACAAAACAGTTGCTGCTCGACTTGTGCTATTTCATTGAGGTCAGTATATTGAAAAAATTTCCATCATATCTTCACTTTTTCTTCCCTTCTTCTTAAAAAAAACCTCTGAACCATATCGATAATTGTTATTTCTGTTTGACACATGTTAATGGCTACTCATTAAGATGCAAGGACATTATAATTTACCCTAATGTTCTCTTCGTGAAAAAAGCTGCACCTGAACGTAGAGAGTATCTCTCGGTTAATTCTACAAAAGGCAAACCAGAAGAAATCAATTATTCTGATGATAATCAAACTATGGAACATAAGCTAACCAAAAACTTGCCACAATTATTCGATAAAAAATAATTAAATGAATTGATAAGAGTTCTAAATTTATCACAAAATGAGGCTAAAATATTGGGCTCTATACTCTAATGCAACGATGTAGATGGACTTATAATGGCCATTGGTCATAAATATCAACCACAGAATTGCCGCATATTTATTGATTTGAACAAATACAGTGTGAAAGCTGTTCTCTTGCACAACGAAAACGAATATTCATCAATAGGCGTTGCTCATGCCACCATTATGAAAAAGTGCTGTGATGACACGGAACTTTTTCTTGACAAAATAGATTACGAGATACATAAATGGTTCATCTGTGGTGATTTTAGAGTAATAGGGATTTTCCTCAGATTGCAATCTGGTTACACAAAACATTCTTGCTTTCTATACACCTGGGACAGCAGAGCACCAGACAGATATCACAATGTTAAGGTTGGGCCAGCGCGACAGACGTAAGAACCTGGAAAGATGAACGTTTCTCAAAAACTACTGGTTGATCCACAAAAAATCTTTCCACCAGTATTACATATAAAGCTTGGGATGGTGAAAAAATTACATCAAAGCGATCAATATAAACGGAGAAGCAGATTATCTTTTTTTAAAATGAAATTCTCTAAGCTCAGTGACTAAAAAATGAAAAAGGGAGTTTTTAATGGACCATAAATCCGGCAACTGATTCTAAATGGCGCTTTCGAAAAGATCTTTACTGAACATGTGAGGCAAGCATGGTTGTCAGTGAAAGCTGTTACAGACAATTTCTTAGGGAAAAGGAAATCTAGAAAATACAAATACTTGATCGATACAATGTTGTGAAACTTCTAGGAAATGAAGTTTAACATGTTACTGAAAATTCACATGATGCACTTTCACTTGGTTTTATTCCCAGAAAGTAGAGGAGAAGTTGGTGAGGAACGTGGTAAATAATGTTGTCAAGATATTGTTACAATCGAGAAGAGGTACAAAGGTAAGTGGAGTGTGAACGCTTTAGCAGACTACTGTTGGAATCTCATCACTGATAAAGTTGTTGTCTATTTCAAAGTCGTCTATTTCTATTCCGTAGAAATAAACAAATTTTCTGCCATGTGCCTTTCGAACGGTAATAGCCTGAACCCTCATTTTTTTGTTTGTTTTTTCAGCATTAAAAAACGAAGAGAATGACACCTGGAGCAGGAGAAAAAAAAACTTGTCAGCTAGATATGCAGTTTTTTGTAAAACAACTTTTTTTTTGTGTTTTTGCTCAGTTTTCTAGATTATCTCGGCCGATTTAAATTGAGCACAAGAAACTACTCTAAATATGACATGTCCGATTCCATAAGCTCATAGGTCACATTTTGTTGACCAGTGAATTAACATTTGTAGCTGTGTTTTTTTTTTATTCTAGGGATTTTTAGCAAATCTTGATCAGAAAGTTGAAAAAATCAGCAGGGTTAGAATATGTGTTTAATTTTCACAATTTTTGTTCAAAATACAGAGAAAAGTGTTTTAAAAAAATATTTCGGTATATTTAGGAGAGAATATTCTAGTTCACTTTTAGCTTGTCGAAAAGTGTAGCAAAGTGCACAAAAAAATCTTTGGGTTACTGCAGAAAGAAGGTGAGAACATGAATGCATTCTTTTACAAACCTTGCAATTCCTTAAATTCTAAAAGTTTTTGGAATACGCAAAATTTGTTAAATTTGAAGAACTCCAAGGAATTCATACGATTTATAGAAGTTCAGAAAATTCATAGTTACTAAGATAATTTACAAAAAGTAACAGAATCCTGAGAATACAAATAGATATTTTATTAGCCATAGATTAAAGATGTAAACCACTGTGCGAATCTTAATTTCTTTCTCTTTGAAAGCATTCTCGAAAGTTTCAGAAAAGTTTTCAAGGGGAAATCCGCTGGTCGATTTCGATATTCTTTAGTACTTTAGGACGATTTCGCGTAATTCCATCGTCATTAATCATATCCAGTAGAAACTTTCTTTTTGAAACTAATGCACACCTGCCTGGACGGCAAGATTTTGCTCGCTAACATCTACCTGCCTAGGCAATACAATTGTCAAGAAGTTTGAATGTAAAGGCATTATTATCGAATTATTGTAGAAAATACATTTACCACATGTCCTTACTTGTTCTACTAATCTATCTGACTGATTTACATCAAAATTCAACAAAAAATCTGTAGTAATGCAAAAGTATCATTTTATCAACTATGGGCGCAAAAGTAAAAAAAATACAACAAAAAAACCTCAAAGTCCAGACCCTTAGAGTTAAAAAAAAAATTGTAAACAGTGTCGCATTCCGAGCAAAGGTACATTTTAGAACGATAATTATTAATTTTAAATTTTGAAGATTGCAATTATTAATGTTCTACAGAATGATAGAATAAGCTAAATCATTTTATACGAACAGAGCTACGAAAGTACAGAAATACAAAATTGCGCCAAAAACATCTACAATGCAAAAAATTTCACAACGTAAAAAACTATTAGTAAAATAACGATTGGTAGTAAAATCAAAAATATCTCAACTTTTGAAATAATTTAAGGAGAAGAAATAATAGAAATTTTAGGAGAAGAAAACAGAAAATCTTAGCAAGTTTTTCTTCTTTTTGTTTTTTAATAATTTAAACCTTATAATGATGCTTTGCCACATTATCTATACTATTTAGCATATTCCTTCTTTAGGAATTATAAGAGCCTTGAGCTTGTTCTAATGCAATAGTTGTATTTCATAAATCAGTACCTTAAACTAAACTTTATTATCTCAACCAGAATTTCCTTGGATACAAAAAGCTATTTTGTTTATTCGCGTGTCTATGAAATACTGAATGAATACCTTACATTTTTGAACTCTGTACATATATCGAAAACACACCCGGCGCACCACGTTGCACATATATCTCTCGACACACAGTTCCAATTGTCTGAACAATCCTATCATTCATGATAGCTGTGAAGATCTTATACAGTGTGTTCAGATATGTTATTACCC
>JAUELO010002304.1:0-11922 GCA_032357855.1 Amphibolips quercusostensackenii
ATTTAAAAACAAAAAGCTTTTATTAAAATATACTAAACAGAAACAAAATGATTCACTGTAAAAACTAAAATTATAATTATAATTCACCAAAGCCTCGTTTAAGAAATCCCCGGTTTAGTGATTCCCAGAACTGCTGGCTCACGTAGTTTCTCCGCTCCCGGGGCGAGAGACGGATGCCATTCATAGTTGACAAACATCAGCAGCGTAGCGAAAAGGCGCAGCGCGCGGGGACTTACACGCGGAGATGGCGTAATATAAGGAAATAATTTACACGTCCCTGACTCTTTACGTTGAATTACTCCGAATTAGGATCACAGTCAACCACCGGCACTCCTTCCTTAAAAACTAATATCTATCCACACATATCTACTGCCTCTCCTATTTACAATCTTTCGCTCTCTATTCCGCCTCCTTTTTTACTTCTCCATCTTAGCCAAATCCTGAATTCGTTCCTCTTCTTTCTCACACAGATATTGCGCTCTGTCTTTTGGAATAACGCACCCATAGTTCACGTTGAACGTTGACCCTCTTATTCTCTCCTTCCGTGTTGCCTTCTCTCTTTTCATGCCGTTTTTTAATTATCCTATACACATTCCTCCCTTTCGTGCATCATTATCACTTCATTCATCTGCAGTCCATCCGTTCTAAAACACCTATCCCTTTTAACCTCTATCTTTTCCCCCCTTCTCCTGTTGTTCTTCTTCCACCAACATACCCTAATAAGCTTCCTTCCCTCTTGTTCAAAAATTTCTTCTCATATTTACACGCACGACTCTTGGTTATAGTTCTTTAAACATCCTATTTACCTCCTCACTTACCTTTTACCCATACACAACTCTAATTTATAGAATAAGACTCTTATTACTAGCGATTCTGAATATTTCCATCTCCTTCTATAATCATCTGCAAACAACTCCTTTCTCAACGACCACACCTGCCTCACCACCACATTTGCACTCCTTAGTCTTTCTTTTATGTGACCATCCACTCCCACATTTCTTCGAAATAGGAAGCCTAGGTTCACAAACACTTTCACCTTCTGAACCGCCTTTCCTTTCAACTTCCATTGCCCTCCTTTATCCCTTGCACGCCCTTTCCTGAACACCATAAGCTCCAAAGCATTTAGCTCCAAACCCCTTTTATCTAGGTATCTTCTCAACCTCTTCAGCATTAGTATCTTCTTCTGCCCGCTGCGCGGCCAGATTTTTTTTTCTTTGTTCATGATTCATAATTTACGTTAAAAAAAATTATGTGGGTAAAAATATAATTTTTGTGGTTGTCGAATATACGTTTCTTTTACTTTAAAATTCACTAATTTGGTAAAAATTTGGTTATATATGGCTCGCATAGAGCGAGACTTAGAGTAATCAGAGAGAGAGAAAAAATGCGCAATACCGTGGTGACAGAAGGTTCTATGTGTCCTCATGCAGTGACACTACACCTTAGAGTAAGAAAGAGAGAGAGAGAGAAGATAGACACACCACGGCGAAAGAAGGTACTGTGTGAAGTCACGTCAGCAGTGACGCCAGCCAGGCAGGAAGATAAGAGGAGGATAAAGCCGCTAGTACAGTGCCATCGACGCTTGAAGCGCGCATCTCCCTCCACCGATTGTCTACCCTCTCCGCGCGACTCCCACGCAGCCTCACCGTGAAAAGGGCGCACACTGGCTTAGAAAGTGAATTGTTTGTAAGCTTGTAAACATCACCCTTGCAAAAAAATCCACAACTGGAATCCAGGTCTAGGTGCCTACAGCTGGTAACCAGCCATGAGTCTCACAAGCAAGCCATCGCCGTGACTCTCACTAAGCGAAATACTGACTAAGTAAGACTTCTCTCTCTCTCTCTCTCTCTTCGAAAACCTACAGCTGGTAACCAGTCATAGATTTCACAAACGAGCCATCGCCGTCACTCTCACCAGGCGAATTACGGATATCAGCACGTGAAAATCTCCCAACATATTTTGAACATCATGGCAAAAAAATCAAGTAAAATAAATTAAACGAAACATACAATTTTGGTTTCTTACATTTTCCCTCTCTCCTCAGCAAACGGGCTAGCGCGCATATCAGACCATCCGCTTCTTCTGAAATAGCCGGAATACTAGCCCTTTCAGCCGAATCACTAACATCACTTTTCCCTCTACTCACACATTCGAATCTCCGCTAACCAAGTTTTTTTAGGCAAAAAATACAGAAGGTAAATAACGACTTCTCAACTACGATGTCATTCCACCTCCCTTCCAATATTTTCTTAAGATCCCTATTTCACCAGCTATCCCTTTTTATCTTATAAGGAAGAAACATCACATCCTCCTTTCAGCTCCCTCGAAGTCTCTTCTCATACTCTCTCCTCTAGTGCTTTCCAGACCCCTTTTCCACATGCTCCCTCTTCCTATCCTCTGAGTTAGACACATCACATTGTCCTTTTAACTCCCTCGACATCTCCCCTCTCACTCCCTCTAGTGCTTTTCAGACCTCTCTTTCCCGTGCCCTCTCTTATGAAACGAGCATATCACAGACTCATTTCACTTCCCTCGACACCCCGTCACTCACTACCACCTTTGGCGCTTTTCACATCACTTTTCCATACGCTATCGCTTACTACCTAATGTGATAGACAGCCTCTATCCCCGACGATTATCCCCCTTAGTATTACAAATTAAATACACTTATAAGTAAGGAAGTTAGCAAATTACATAATTTGGTAAAAAAATCAACTTTTTCTTTTAATAATTCATATTTTTTGTTTCAATTAAACTTATTAGTTTAACTTTCATTTTTAATTAATAATTCTATTAACATTACATTTGTGTAAAATTTATTTTTTTTGTCGTAAAAGAACTTCTTCTCTTCAGACAGAAATGCAACTAGTTAAATTTTTTTTTGTAGATATTTCAATAATGCATCAAATTTTTCGTTAAGAATCCATCTTTTTTTGATTGAAACATTACCTATTTAGTTGAAATTCTTAAAATTTTCTTTAGAATCTCAGGTCAATTTTATTGATATAACCCTGAAAACAAACAAATGAATAAATTAAAAAAATACATATTTAATAGAAATTTCTATTTTCATGAAAAATTGTTTTTCCCTTCAAATCAAAAAACACGCGTGCAAATAATTTTCTAGTCGATTGCAAAATTTCAATTTGTTGAACTTTTTGTGTAAAGAAAAGTTTATTGAAATTTTTCGTGTACACGAAAAAAATTAATTTATAAAAAAGTCACGAACTTGTAGCTAGGTTTCGGATATGAGTTAAAAAAATTAAATATTAAACCCTTATTCCTATGAGAAACGCATGGATAAATTCTGAAGCTTTTCACGAACAGTTCGAATTTCCTACGAACAGTTCCTGCAAATTTCACACTCAAATATTAAAATAAAAATTTTATTTGTGCGATTTAATTTATATTAATTTATTAATTCGCAACAGAACCACACATACGCGTGTACACACGCACCGCACGTTTGGGCGAGCGTGTGTGCGGGCCACCTGCAGGCGAGCCTACTTATAGTACCAACTCCCAGATTTGTCGAGGCAACCTCGTTAGATCTCTAAGAATCTTTCCTTAATCACTTGTAATATTCCTTTGAAATTATTTACATAAAAAAAGTGATGACCCGTTCTAGAATTTTCACATCGAGTTCGTCAATTTTTTCTCAAAGTTCGCAGAGTATTTACGAAATTATATCAATATTGGGTCAATTTTTCTGATCTCCGAGACCCAGCTACTAGATCGTGACTTAAGGACAAATTTTTTCCGTGTAAGGTTCATGAAAGTAAATAATTTTAGTCAAACAAAAAAAAAAGATGTTTCGTTGAAACATAATATTTTAAAAAATTACGCAAATTTCAATTGTTTTAATTTGTACCTAAAGCTGTAAGAAATAAAGTTTTTTGTTTTAAATTTTTGAATGGTCTTTTTAATAAGCAAAGAAAATATTTACATATTTTCAATTTTTCAACACAAGTTTCGTTCTATTTTCAACAGACTCTGAGACATAAGGGATTTTTACACTAGAACTGTAAAAATTCGTTTACACAGAATTCTCAAAAAATAGAACATTTTTCGGAAATTTTCTTGTGTTAAAGCTTATGAAAGTGAATATGAAACCTTAGAATAAAGTGAGAATAAATTTTTTGCGTAAAAAATAATATTATCTTAATTTGCACCTAAAGTTGCATCAACATGTTTTTAATCTCGTAATTTTTCAAATTCTCTTTTTGATGAATTAAAGAAACACGTACATATTTTCAAGTTTCGTATTTTTTTTTTATTTTTTGCGGATCCTGTGCAAACGTATTTTCACAGATCTTGTGTAAAAATAACATATTTTTCAGGATCCGTAAAAAATAGACAAAAATTTTGTTTAAAGCTTGAAAATATGTACGTATTTCCCCTAGTCTATTAAAAAGAACATCATGAAATTAATAAAAAAACCTTTTTTTGTGATTTTGAGCTACAAGTTGACAAACTTTTCTTTTTTCTCATTTTTTGAAATATTATAATTCAACGAAAAAATTTTTTTTACATGCAAAAAACTTTAAAAAACTTTAAAATTTACAAATTTTCATTCGAGTTGTCCAATGGCAGTAGAAGTGGGGGTGAAATAATAAGAAAGGAAATAAGGGGCAATCGTCGGAGGGGGAGTAGGGGAAGAGATGGTAATATTACGGAAATAATGAAAAGGGTGGTAGGGGAATTAATGGAAAAATTATAAGAGAGAAAGTAGAAGAAATGATAAGGAAATGATGAAAAGAAAACAAGGGAATTGAAAAGGCATTAGGGGAAGATAATTAAGGGGAAATGATTGGAAGAAAATAGAAGAAGAACAGTAGGAGACATGAGGGTCGGGGAAGCAGGATAGAGATAGTGTAGGGAAATGAGGGGTTCGGTAGTGTGAGATGGGCGGTAGATGGCAGTAAGTAGAAAAGAAGGAAGGGAAATGAGGGGAGGAGGTAAGAATTAATAAGGGTGGGGAAGTATGGGAGGGGCCGTGACTGGAAATGAGGAAAAATGGAAAATGGATCAGGAAATTAGTGGAAGAGGGCTAGGAGACATGATGGCAGGGGAAGTAGGATGGGGATAGTAAGGGGAAATAAGGGATCTGGAAGTATAAAAGGGGCAGTAAGGGAATAGGAAGAGAAATAGGAGAAATGAGGTAAGAAAAGTGAATTAGCAGTGAGGAAAAATTAGGGCAGAAGAAGTAAACTAAAATAAGCAGAAGGGAGGGATGTGAAAATAGGAAAAATAAAAAGTAGGAAAAATTATGGGAAGAATAGTAGGAGAATTAGAGAAAGGATAGTAAGGAGAAATGAGGGAAAAGTATTGAAAGTAAGAGGAAGTGACGGTAGGGGAAATAGGGAAAATAACTATTACGGAAAGTAAGGAGAATGGTAATAGAAGCGAGGGTAGGGGCAGAGTGGATATAAGGAGAAATGGGAAGGGGAACTAGAGGAATTGAGAGGGTGAGTATTGGAGGAAAAATGAGGGAAGGAGAGTGTTAGTTGGAAAAGCTAGGACATTTTAATAGATTTTCTCATTTTTATCGGAAATGCAATGTATATGTCGTTTTTAATCGTTTGAAAAAGATTAGAGAGTAATTAGAAATTTTTAAAAATGTCAAAAATTTTTTTAGCAAAATGTAGAATTTTTGAGATTTTAAAAAAAAATCTCCAAACTTTTTAAGAATTTTGAAAAGTATCAAGAAAATTAAAAACATGTATAAGATTCCTGAGAAAATTTTTAATAATTTTTTACTTTAAACAATCAATTTCTAAAGATTTTCAGAACGCTTTTTTAGTTTAAAAAAATTTTATTTCAATCACAGGAATAATTTGAATTAGTTTGAAAGATGTTTGAAAATTAATTTCTTCCGGTTGAAAGTTAATCTTTCTTGGTTGAGGATTGAACTATTTTGTTGAAATTTTTTTTTTTATAAATTCCACTCTTTTTATTTAAAATTAAAATATTTTATAGTTTAAGTACTAAACATCAAATTTTTTGTTTAGAATTAATTCTTTTTTATTGAAAATTTAACTCAAGTTAACTAATTATTTAAGTTAAAAATTAAAAATTGAAATATTTTTTTATTGAAATATCTATTATTGCATTTTTTCATGAGAAGTCATCTTTTTGATTGACAATTTATGTATTTTGTTAGAAATGTTTTTTTCTGACGAGAAAATTTATTTTATTCGTTTTTGATTGATCATTTTAGTAAAAAAAATTTCTCCTCTTGAAAATATAACCGTTTTGTTAAGAATTCGTCTTTTTGGTAAAAACTTATCCTCTAAATAGAACATTTGTCTTTTTTACTTGAAAACGCACTCATTTCGTAGAATATTACACTGTTTTCTTTAAAATTAATTTTTCTTGTTAAAAATTTATAATTTTTGTTTCAAAATTAACCTATTTGCTATAAAATTCATCTCTTTTGGTAGAAGAATTCCTCTTTTTTTGGTGTTAAAAATACAATCGGTTGAAAATTAATCTTTTTTGGTCAAGGATATAACTATTTTATATATATTTTAAAGTTCATCTTTCATTGTTGAAGATTCAAATATTTCGTTGAAAATTATCGTTTTTATTGAAATTTTCGTTTGCCATATCAGAAATCTGAAAAAGTAATTTTGATTTTTTCAAGAATCTTGAAAAAAAATTTATTTATATAACCCTAAAAACAAAGAAACAAATAAACCAAAAAATAAATAGTTATTCCAAATTGTTATTTATGTTGAAAATTATTTTTTACTTAAATCGAAGAACTACAAGCGCGAGATTAATGATGCTAGTTCCTTAAAAATTGAATAAAGAATTTTTCTAACATAAAAATCCAAACATGGTTAACAATGGACTTTCACAAGTTAAAAAAAATTTTTTTTACCTTTACCTAATAGTTTAACTCGCACTAAACATTTTAAATTTATTTAATAAAAAAATTACACAAAATACTATAAAGTTCCCAATATTTGTCCTTGTAGTACATTATAAATAGATTAAGCTTACAAAATACTGTTTAAAATTTTCTTTTGCTTTTTAAAGATAATAAAAATTAGAATATTATTTTTCTAAAATATTCATAATAATTTTTACATAATATTCAATAATCAATTATTTTTAGGATTTGGAAAAGTAGACAGAACAGCGAAAACAAGCATAAATCAGCTGCATAACGACTGCATGGAATTATTCACTTATTTTAATTTCAAATTGATTGAAGCTTTAGTAAAAAGTACAAAAAATGCATTAGATGCATTAAAAAAGCGTGTCAAGACGTACAGGTAAAAATTTGTCTTCTTGATTTCATGAAATTTGTTTAAAACTCTTCACAGGTAAATGCATTTTTATCAGGTTTATGAATCACACAATTTTTTGAATTGGAAGTCTTAAGGGATAAGTTATTATAAACTTAGGGAATTTCAGTTTTAAAAATATCGAAAAATTTACAGTTTAATTTGTTTAAAATCATAAATTTTTTTATTCATACAATTGCAAATTGAAAAATCCTACATTTTACCCCCTAAAATTGAACGTCTCTAAATTAAAACTTTTGAAATTGAACAATGCAAGACCCTCAAAAAATGGTGAAAATGTAGGGTTTTGAAGCTCAAAATACAATTTGACGAATTTTAAATTTTCTGCAAAATTTTAAACATTTGATAAATACATTCCTAAATTTTAAGGTAAATGAATCCATAAAAATATATAACATTTTTTGGAATTATCTTCAAATGTCTTTTTTTGGACATGAAAAAATTAATTAATTAATAATGAATTGATATTCTTTTGTTAAAAACAAATTATTTTCAATTAGAAAGTCTAGTATTATATTGTTGGTTAAAAAAAATTTTTCGTTGTTGAAAATTCAACTGATTTTTTTTGATGGTACATTTTTTGGGAATAAAAATTAATCTTTTCATAGAAAACTCATCTTTTTTTTGAGGAAAGTCCATTTTTTTCAATGAAAAAATCTACAATTATATTTTTGGTTCAGAATTCAGTTATTTTGGTCAAAAAATTAAAATTTGACTATTTAGCTAAAAAATTCATTATATTTTTTAAAGCTCAACTGTTTTGTTGAAAATTTAAATATTTCATTGAAAATTTCATTACATTTCCTAAAATTTAACAATTTCGTCAAAAACTAATTCTTCTTGTTTGAAAATGTAACTGTTCTGTTGAAAGTTAGTACTTTTGGATCATAGATTAATTTTTTTGGTTGGTAATTGAACTTTTTTGTTGAAAATTCCACTATTTTCTTTTGTTTTGTGTCCATATGTACAGGTAAAAAATTCCTCTTATGATTTTATAATAAATTTTTGAAACATTCAGTTTTAAAAGTATCGAAGAATTTAAAATTTAAATTTGTTTAAAATCATTGATTTTTATATTCAGAGAATTTTAAATTGAAAACTCATAAACTTTACCTCTTAGAATTTTGCGTCCTCAAATTGAAACTTTCGAAATCAAAGAATAAAAAGCCATACAAAAATATCAAAAATGTAGCTTTTCTAAGTTTGATAGATAAAACTTGACGAATTTTTAATTTGATAAAGAATTTTTACTTTTTAATTAGGAAACTATAGAATTTTATCTTAGAAGAATCCATGAAAAAGGCATCAATTTTTCAGAAATACTATTTTAGAATTATTATATTTTGATTGAAAATTCATCTCCAGGAAGCAGAGTTATTTCTTTGAATTAATCCTAATTTTAAAAATAGTAGAAAATTAATCCTTATTTATTACAAGTTGATTGTTTTTAATTAAATAGACTACTAATATGTTTTTGATTGAAAACCCATGTTTTTTGGTTAAAAATGCAATTGCTTTGTTGAACATTCGTCTTTTTGTATAAAAAATTCATTCTTTTGGTTTAAAAATTCTTACTTTATTGAAAAAATTATCTTTTTTGGATTTAAGTTATTTTTTTTTAATAGAAAAGTATACTGTATTATTAGTTCAGAATTCATCTCTTGTAGGTTAAAAATAAAAATTCGACAATGTGGTTCAAAATTTCATTACTTTTTTGAAAGTTTTATAATTTTGTCAAAAAGTCAAAATTTTTATTTGAAAATTCAACTTTTTTGTTGAAAACTCATCCTCTTGGATTTGAAATTCATAATTTTTTGTTGCAAATTGACTTTTTGAATAAAAACTTAAATATTTTCTTTTCTTTCGTGTCGAGATGTACAGAAAAAAAATTAGTTTCCAGGCTTTATAAAATGTGCGATTCATCTCTTAGGAAAGAAAATACGTTCTATTAAATTAAAAATTCATCTTTTGGTATCAGAGTTATCTTTTTTAATTAAAATTTAATTCTTTTTAATAGAAAAGTCTACTATTATATTTTTTGTTTAGAGATCATCTTTTTTGGTTCTTTTCAAATAGGAAATTCTTCATTTTAAATTAAAAATTTATCTGTTGGTAGAAGAGTTGTCTTTTTTGGTGTGAAAATCATTTTTCTTTTGTAAAATACATAATTACTTTAAATTAAAAAGTCTACTAATATATTTTTCATTAAAAACTTTTATGTTTTGGTGTAAAATTTAACTGCTAAATCAATATCTGCCAGGAATATCAGTATTTGCCCTTGGTCGTTTGATTTTGATAAAACTTAAAAAAATTCTAATATTATACTATATGAAAGAAATTTCGAGCTCAAAGAATTTTTGAAAGATTTCGAAATCGCGAAGGTTACGCCATGCTAAATTTCGGGGTCACATTTTTTTCAATTATCATTATTGCTAGAAAGGATAATTGGATTTTAAACAAAATTTGGCACATTAGAGGCGAAAAAATTATATATTCTAAGAATATAATACAAACAAACAAAAGTTTGTTATTTTCACTGAAAAAAAATTTCAAAACAAATTTTCATTCCATTTTCCGTAAATTTCTTACCTTTAAATTTTTCTTAAATATGGATCAAATGATTCATTGTAAAATCACCTTTGTTTTCGAAACAAAAATAACTTATGGATACTCTATTAAGTCCAAGGATATTGTCATTTTAGTGAGACCTCACGCCGCCCCTCCACAGCGCTGTCAGTGTCGCGGCTCATTATTTTACAGTCTAATGAGGTTATATTTTTTTTTTACTAGGTTGTCCTTAACGTTTTTGTTTGGCTTTTTTTTTACTTTAAATTAGAAAATTGCTGTGGAAGCCAAGTATTGCCTGCACTGTATTTTATTATCACCGATTAGTTTGACTGAGTGAAAGCTTCTGTTACCCATAATTTTTTAAGCTTTGTCAAACCGACTCTTCAGAGTCTAAGCTTTTCTGTTGTGCTCTTTTTCAGAACAAAATATCATCTTTAGGTGTGGCACAGCGTTAGTGCCTTTACTCCTTCTATACCATCGTACAGACTTTTTTCCCATAAAAAGTAGCGAAAAATTCCCAGGAAGCTTCAATTCCCAAATCTCACTTGTGATAAGCGAGATTGATGCAGTTTCTTTTGTATTTAAATTAAAAGCTGCACTATCAGTGAAATACATTGTTTTTAGAATAATGTATACTTATTGTTGCACCATGAAGTTAAACACTCCTATTATACTATCAGGTCCGACATTATACACTAGAAGTATTATGAAGACGCATGTGCGGTCGACGTGGTCGCTTGGCTTGTCGACTTGTAAAAAGAGACTACGCTAAATCCTTTGCGCAGAAAAACAAGCTATTACCTAAGATATTGGCTTTGATTTTTCGATATAAAGTCCTGTTTTAGAAGATCAGTTAAATGTATAGTGAGTTTCTCATAATAAATTTCAGGTGAGTCACAGAAAGTTTCTAAAGATGCACGGTCTATCGAAGTGCAACAATGGTGGGTGACTCTTTCAATGAAGTTGCTTTTAAAAAGCTTTAGTATTTCTCCCATTAAAGGTTACACAATTAGGCAAGATTTACACAATCCTAAACAACATGGAGAAGTTTTGGGATCGCACATCATCAAAGACAATATGTTTGTGTATGGATGTAAGCACTTTAGATTCGCGTCATTAACCGCAAGTTCACTGAAGTTTCTCCATCTATTAATAACTTTGTATTCTCATGAATTTTGCAAACACGAATGGAATGTGTTCCAATCGGACCTGTAAAAACACATTTCTTTGGTTGAAATTCCGCAAATTTAGAGAAGCCAATTTTTAGATCCAGAAACTTTTTTTAAAAATAGCCTCAACTTCCTTCAAATTTTCTGGAATTAGACGTGTTTGTATCAGTTTTAGATAAATATCATGCTGTTTTACAGAGATGCAGCCTTTTTCCCTGGCAGCTGATGATTTACGGCGCATTCGAAGTGAAAATCTTGTACAGTTTTGACCGTTTTTTCCAACAACTTTTTACCGCGCCTAGAATTTGGTGAAGATGCAATACCGCTTCTCTCGTGCAATTGAACTTGCTATACGAGCTAAACTATACGTTACATTAAACTTTGACTCTATCTTGCGAATTACCCAACTCTTTGGTACCATAGTTAACAGCTGAACGGCATGAGATTTACCTGGTTTTGTATCCAATTCTTCTTTAACTTCGTTAGTAAGTTCTTTTGTACCTATCTCACTTTAACCATCTTCAATACAGTTGAATACTTCTTTTATTTAAAAATCCAGAGCTGTCTTTATCTCTGCTACTTTCTCTCTTTGTGCAGTTTGTTTTTGAAAATCCATCTTATTTTCAAATGGTGAAATTTCTAAGATTTGCACAATTTTATTCAACTTAGAAATATGCTCTTTAGATCTCTTTGGAAAAATCTTTACTGAATTCAGGCAAGTTTTTAACCTGCCCGAATTCGATTTCATCAGAAGAAACATTAATATTCAATACTTAACTATTAGATCTCTGATTATGAATTTCTAGTTGCTATCTGTTACAAAAATGTTTGTCCGACTAAACTAAAAACTGTTTGCAGATTGATTTAGA
>JAUELO010002312.1:0-11921 GCA_032357855.1 Amphibolips quercusostensackenii
ACGGTGGTGCAGAATTTTGCAACACCGATCAAGTCGTGGATATCTGCTCTCTGATTTTAAACTTAAGATATTTTTAGGAATTTTAGGAGCCTTAAAGATATTACAAATATTTCTAAACTTAAAATTATTTCTGAAAATTTTTTAAATATTTTCAGACTCCTTCTGAACTTTGAACATCGTAAATATATTTTGAACTGACTTGACTGTTTTCAAAAATATGGTAAGGTTCATGCTGAAGTTAACATTTTCTAGGTTCTCTTTTGACTTATTTGAAATCTTCAAATATCTATTGGAATTTTATCAAGAATCTTAAAAAAATTATAATTATATAACCTTCAAGACAAACTAATAGTATTTTTCTTAAATTAAAAGTTAAGTTGAAATGTAAGTGTTCAGGAACTTTTAACAATAAATAGTTATTAGAAATTTTTATTTTGAATAGAAAAATTTATTTTCATGACAAATCATTAATGTTTCTATTAGGTATAAGGGTCATTGATAACTATATTTTTCATACAGGACCTGAGCATGCCAGGCCTCAAAATTATGATACATTGCACCGAGGTCCCAATGAAGAGCAAATTGGTATATTAGAAAATGAAGGGCGCACGATTTATAGAACTGTTTGATACGGTAATTTGAAATCTAAAACAAATATTAGAGAATTCTATCTGAAACTTTAATTTCATTCCTAATTATAGAGTATTTTATTTTAAATAGGCCTATACGCTTATTCAAAATAATATGATATACACTCGCCATCTTATGGAAATATCCAATTAATTAAGGAAATTAAGTATTTCTATTGTTCAATTTAATATGTTTTTAAGAAAATAAAAAACGTTTTTTAATATTTATTTTTATGATTTTAGTAGTATTTTTTTATTTCAAACAGCTCCGCTCTTTCCGGTACCGACTTCGTTCAAATTTTTAGTCCTGCATATAATTTTTGAAGTAATAACACATTGTGAGGATTCAGGAAGACTTGAAAATTTAATTTTTTGTACAGTGATTTTTGGACTCAAAATGTAGTAGTTCGTTAATAATTTTATCATGATTGCAATTTAATGAAAAACTATATTGTTCTTACATAATCAGCTGGTCTACCCGTCATCGTTGAAAATGGTGATACCGTGAAACGCGTTGAACGTTGTTATGCAAAATATGACGGTACAATGTATCACCCATGGCATCTTCTACAGTAAGCACATGCACTTTCTCGTGTAGTTTTACATACATTTTGATGTGATGATAACAACCTATTCTGATATAAAAGAGTGGATTCAAATCTTCTTGATTATTAGAAAAAAAATTAAATTATATTTAATTATCACAAATGTAAAACAGAAAGGCAAATGCCGATGTCTATCTGACAATTCCTTGAATAAACTTTAATTGACTTATGTGGAGTGACTAATTAATCTCGGCTATCCCAATCCGCATCCCTAATTGTCGGTATCCTATTTTATTTATTCACTATTATTACTATTTGATATTATTTATTCATTCATTATTTTAGAATGAGGCAAAAAATAATAGTTGAGGGGGGGTGTCCATGATTTGCGAGTGGAATAACTGCGAGAGCCGAGGTTGGATGTGAGACGAGTGACATTTAAATTTACTGCCGAAATAGTCGATGACTTTTGGCAAGTCTTGTCTCTTTCCGAGAGCACTTCGTGCAGACCTTATCTAATCTTCGACCGTTTTTAGTCTCTGGCGTGTTCAAAACCCAGCTGCGTGTAATTTTGATGGACTGGCGTGGCAGGAGCGCACACACCATATAAGAGAAGAAGAGGCTGCTACCCAACTAAGAGTGTGGGTAAATAAAAGGTTGGGTGGGTGGAGTTGGAAGGGATCATGAAATGCAGATTTTATTTTATAAATTGTAAATAGTATAATGTCACAAGTAGAATTAAAGAAACCCCGTTCTTTATGAGCATAATTCTGATCTGCTTATATCTTTAATGAAACAAGGAATTGCTTCTTTATTACCCCTGTGGCAGAGCAAATCTTTGCCCGTGTCTGTCGCGTAGGGTTATGGTCGAACAAATGGCTTTTTACTTCATTTACGAAGACAGTGATTCCCATACGCTTCCGCCATTACGCCTATGGTTCAGCTTGGCAGTGCCGCATCAATGTAACAGCTACAGTTTGCAAACTTAACCTGCTCCATTGTTGAAGCTTAAGAGTCACCTGAGTCCTCAACAACTGCCTTCCCTGAATCTTATTGCATTTTTTTAATTGTCTCAAGGTGCCGTTAAAAAAATACGGAACGTATCCAGGGAGTGAGGGGGAAGAGCAAATGTCAGGTGAAGCGTTGCGTATTTTCTAAAAAGCCCGTATATAAGTAGAAGAAGCACCAAGCAACAATCTAGGAGAAGAGGCCTTCGGATTGACTCTTGTCTATTGAATTCTTATCCACAGGCCTCACCAAACTCAAACTGTTATAATTTTTTATCTTTTTAATATTATTTTTCTGCTATAAATTATTACGTTATCATACCTTTCTTTAGAAACCTAAAATGTCCACACTTCGTAGATTATCTGACTAACGACACTCGTAAAAATAAATACCTGCAGTGTAGGCAGGTATAGGCATGTCTTAAAGCTGTCTTCAACCTATCTTTTCTGATCCCCAGAACACTACAGCCCTTCTATCCCCATGTTGGACGGGTGTCCTGTAGAGTACAAAAGAATAAGAAGGTCACGAGATGCTACCGTTGGCTGGGCTACGACCACACGACATAGAAGTGCGAGAATTTGGACAGGACCAGAGCGTGTTGGTGGTGCGGCAAAAAAGGCCACAGAGCTGCTGAGTACGACAGCACGCCGCAATGCTACGTCTGTGATGTCACGCTGATGCGTCGTTGCTATTGTAAGCAAGCATCTTTATTCACAGCCATCCGGAGCATGCTATTTTCTCCGCTGGCGTAAACGAATGCAAAATATATTTTGAATTCATATAAAGCATAATCATAGGTGAAAACATAAATTTCTTTAAAGTATTTTCATAATTCGAGAGCATGCATTGGAGAAAGGAAGAAATTCAATTTCGGAGCCGCATCTTTCCTCATCCTTTTTCTGATGTTGGCTCTCAAAGGCTTCAAGCGTGCTCCTGATTATTTATTATTATATCATAAGAATAAAAAATAATTGTAAGAAGTTAGTATAAAAAATAATCAGGGCTGCCAGACAGCCACTTTTTTCTCAAAACACTTTTTATTTACTTCTTTAGGATAAAGTCTTTACAGTCACATTTCTTTTAATAAATAACACATGTGTTAATCATTATTCAATATATATTCTGTACCTATTTCTGAATTATCTTGAAATAATTTAAAATATTTTACGGTATTTTTAAAGATTCAGATAAATTTTTAATAGATTTTAATGATTTGCAGGGAGTTTAAAAATTTTAGGATATCTTTAAAAATTCTAAGAAATTTTTATAAACTTTCAAAAGTTTTGAGGGATTTCAACAAATTTCAAAAAAATTTTAAGGATTTTAAATTCAGAAATTTTTAAATATTCCAAGGAATGTATTAATCATTTTTATTAATTTGAAAGGATTTCAAAGTGCTTGAAATATTTTGGAAATTTTCAAAAATTTTCCACCATTTCAGGAAATATAATCAGATTCGATAGAATGGTACGGGATTTTATCATATTTTAGTGGATATTAAAGAATTTTCTATCAATCGCGCGGTATTTTTTGATCATAAAATATTATTCCTGTTTACAGAAAATTTTCTGTTCGATGAAGCTGCAAAATTTCAAACAGTTCAAAAGATTTCAAATATTTCGCACAGTTTCTGAAATTTGCAAGAATTTCAACAAGATTTTAAATTTTTTAAATAATTTTCGAAAGTTCAAAAGATTAGACAAAATTTTTAATAGTTCAAAAGATTTCTAATATTCCGCATAGATTCCTAAGATTGCAAGGACTTCACAAACATTTAAAATATTTAATAAGAACTTTACAGATTTCACAAAGATTAAGAAAATTTTAAGTGATTTCAAAGATTTTTTGAGATTCCATATATTTCACAGAGATTTCAAAGATTTCAAACTCTTTAAAATTTTTTAAAAGATATCAGAAGATTTAAAAGAGTTCTAAAGATTTCAAAGATTTGTCAGGTTTCTTGGTATCAAGAATTTCACAAAGATTGCATGAAGATTTAAAATTATTTCAAAGATTTTAAAATATTTCAGAGATTTCGCAGATTTTCAAGACTGAAAGGATTCCACAAAGAGTTCAAAGATTTCACAAAAATTTTTAAAATTTCACAAACATTTTGAAGATTTTTAACAATTTTAGAGATTTTCAAGGACTAAAAATATTTCACAGAGTTTTCAAAGATTTTAAATAATTCTTAAGGTTTTGAAAAACTTCAGAAGATGTCAAAGATTAAAGACAGTTTGAAAAATTTCCATGATATTTCAGGATTTCACCAAGTTTTCAAATATTTCACCAAAATTGCGAAAATTTGACAATGATTTCAAAGATTTTTCATGATTGCATAGATTTTTAAAGATTTTGAATATTTGACAAAGATTTAAAAGATTTTGAATGATATTAAAGATTTTGAAGATTTAAAAGAGTTCAAAATATTTCAAGGATTTCGCATAGATGTCCAAGATTGCAAGAAATTTAAAAGATTTCAAAGATTTTAAAATGATTTAAAACATTTCCGGTGATATTACATATTTCACAGAGATTTCAGAGATAATTCAAATTTCCAAGATTGCAAGGATTTCACAAAAATTTCAAATATTTCACACAGATTTTAAGCATTTAAACATTTCACAGAGATTTCAAAGATTTCGCAAGGATTTCAAAGATTTAAAATCTTGAACTTCCTCTTTATATGAATTTGTTTTATATGTGAAATAATAATCATTTTTCAATTGTTACAGTGTTTTTCAGAAAATTAACTCTTCACATGGTCATAAGAGGGGCAGGAAAGTGAGGAGGAACCTGCACACGATAAATTCGCAGGTTCAAACGCTAATGAATAAGGTGGAGGAAAACGAAGAAAATTAGACTCTTGGACTCCTGCCGACACTATTTTTCATTGAAAATTTAACATTATATTTTTGGTTTAGAATATATCTTCTATAGTTCAAAATTCTAATATTTGGTAAAATATTTAATTGTTTCCTTGAGAGTTTATATTTTTTGGTAGAAACGTAATATTTTTTCTTAACTCATCTTTCTTTGTTAAAAATAAGCTTTTTTTCATTCAACAGTCTTGTAAAAAATTCCTTTTTTTTGCTTGAACAATTTAGTTAAACATTCGTCTTCACAATTCATATTCTGTACGAAACTAACTTTTATATATTGTACATACGCTTATGTAAATATTCCGTATAGTATTTGTTGCTCCAAGGCCTTAATAAACTCTGCATTAATCAATATTATGTTTACCTTATTATAATAAGTGATTTCCCCCAACCTGTACTTTTGAATGATTAATTTTGTACGAATGTGGTAAAAATACAAATTCGGTATACTAAGAGTAGTACCAGCAAATTGTATATTTCCCATACACAAGTATGGAAAAAGTACTAATTTAATGGATGAAAGTAAGTGTCTGTATGGCAAATTTACCATACACGAGTATGGAAGAAATACCAATTAAGTATAACAAAATTACGTACTGTATATTGTATTTTTCCCATACACATGTATGGAAAAATGCTAATCCTGTATGAGAAAATTACTATGTTGCGTGTAGAAAATATACCATACACAAGTATGGAAAAAGTTCCATACCTTGTATGGGTTAAAAACTTCCCATACATGTATGGAAAATTTAATTTAATTTAATTTAATGATAATTTAATTTAATGAATAATGATAAAGTAGTAAAGTAAGTCGGATTCTGCAGAATGTATTTTCATCTGGATTTAAATTCGGAGCTAGCAATGGGCTGCTTCTAAAGTGAAATTACTGACTTGATATGGATGTATAAAAAGGTCATGCTTAGAGTAATATCGTCACGAAGCATTTCTTAAACGAGACGGTAATTTGTTCTAAGACGAGGATCTCTCACAATAAATTAACGTTAAAGATTGCATATTCGTTGAACAATATTTCATAAAGGAATTGAGGATGTAAAGGAACTGAGAAGCTTCATTTCAATCAATAAGATAATTTAAAAATATTATCAGAGGTTTAAACCAACAATTAGCAAGTGTTCATAGATTAGAAAACACTTTTTAAAATATAAAAAACTAATTGGAAAATAATTTTTTTAAAGATAGTTTATTTGATAAAATGCGAAAGAATGTAATAAAATCTGTATCGGTAACACTGGTAGAAGACTAAAAAGTAGAGTCGCATAACATAAAAGAGATTGTCAGTTAGGAAACCAAAACACAGGCCTATCAAAACATGCATTGACACAGGATCATTATTCTGATTTCACTTTTAGCAATATGAAAATTTTTAGGTAGAGAAAAAACACATACAAATGAAAAATATTAGAATCAATTTTTATCAACAAATATAAAATTTTTTCATAAATTTACAAACTGAAATGTTAAATATTGATAATAGGTACCTGAGCATTTTAAAGACCATTCGAAAAATTTCTATTTTCAATTTAAAAATTTTGTTATCTTCTGTTTATCCGACGTTTAAATCTGTATGTGAACATTGTTCAGTCAGCTAATTCTTAATATTTCAGTGCCATGTGGTACCTCAAGGTCGTCAGACCATGGTTTTTTCGCAAAATGTTTTTTCTCAAAAGAGAGAGCTTTGACGGAAAACTTTTATAGTATTTCTCAAATTCTGACCATAGTGTTTTTAATAGAAATTTTTTTTTTAATCTAGCGTTCGTTAAGAAACAAGTATTTGCGATTAGAAAATGGAGAAACAACACTTGCAAAACATGGATTTAATAATATAAAAAATGCTATAAAGACAAAATTGTAAGTACAACGTTTTTTACAAAAATTCGATTTGTTTTTTAAACATTTTAATTTTTAAAACATCAGTTATTTTCTTTACAATATTATTTCTAGATTATTTTAAACCTGACGAAGGCAGAAAAGTGTTGCCGAAACGTTGCTTGTAAACGCAATTTTATAATAAATGATCTGTTTAAGACCAGGTAGAAGCATATGTCCTGAGTAGGGTTGTGTGAGGTTAATTTTTTGGAAAAATTAATTTTAAGTGTAGTTGTGAGGTAAGATTTGGTAAAATAGAGAAAATGAGGTTTTGTTGTCAGAGGGTCATGAACAAGCATGAAAAAGCAGAACTGCAGAAACGAAGAAAGCGAGAAGGCGAGGAAAAGAGTGGCTAGCGTAGATGAAGAAAGGGATCTCTTGATACAGAAGAGAAATAGAGACAGTCAAGAGAGTCCGGAGAAAAGCGCCCTAGAGTGTCCTTTTAAGAAGAGCGGTAGAACAAGTGACTGAGGACAGACGTAAAGGGGACTAAGGAGCAGATGAAAGGTATGAGGAAGGACTTCAGGATTAGAGATAAGAAAAGGGAAAAGGAGACAAAAGAGCTGATGGAGAAAGTACTCGTAGAAGGATTAGAAGAAGAGATGTGGTGTCAGTATGGAAGGGAAAAGAAGTTTAAGTGAACAGGTGACCTCCTTCAGCCTCTCCCTAACATCTTGTGTGATAAACAGCCACGCTTCGTTTCCTACCCGGTCTAGCTCTGCTGCCTTGAACCTTCTTAACTATACAAGAGAATTTGTTAATGCTGACCATTGATTTGACTGGGATAATGTTGAAATTTTACACAGTGAGAGTAATGAGAGAAAGAGAGAATTCATGGAGATGATTTATATCAAAAAACGAAGTCAGTCACCTATTAATTTTAGAACTGATTTCGATAAATGAAACAAAAGTTATGTCAGTATGATCAATTGTATTTAAGAATAGGTTTCATAAATCTTTATTTTCTTTGGCTTTTTCTTATTTCTAAATTTTTTCTAGCGTGTGTTTCTATTTTATTGTAACGGATTAACCTTTGAACATCACTTGGATTTTAGGAATGAAAAAAGACGACCCTTGTTCCGTCACTTTTCCTACCTGCCTAAATGTTTCTTGCCTTGATTTGGGATTTGCCTTTAGACCATTACTTAAATCTCGGGTTTCGACGAGAAAATGCAGTTTTTTCGGCACTCTTCCCACTTATTACAATATTTCTAACCTTGATAAGGGTGCTGTATGAGCATCAAAACGTTGGTTTTTTACTATATATGTTCTATTATTGTGATTGTACAGTAATAAAAGTAAAGAAAAACGAAAGAAATAAAAAAAAGGAAAGAAAGATCATTTGGTTGTTTACCTTACCCTTTTTTATTTTATTTTTTTTATTTTTGTTTCAGTCTTTTTCTTTTCCCTATACAGTTAGAATAGGATTATTTCAGAATCGTTGTCCAAATGTGGTAGTTGGATTCCTGTTTTTATTTTCAGGAATTGTATACAATAAATATAAGTAGTTATTAATTTTTTTTAATTCAGTTTCCCAAAAAAATTAATATTAATAATTATCAAAATTTTTATAAACAATAATAATTTAAAAATAAAATTTCCTAAACACAAAATACAAATAAGGTTCTTATTAAAATAATGATTCCATACTCAGATATAAAAATTAAACTAAGTCCTCCTCTTATATGTTATTCATATATTGAATTTGAAGATCATTCTCAAATTATTTCTATATAAACTACGAATCCTTCAAAATTTAATAATTAATTTAAATTTAAATAATATAGATGAAAATAATCAGGTCTAAATATTCATGTTATTAATATTAAACTTATTCTGAAAACTGGAGATAATAAATAAAAAAATTTACTTAGTGTAATAACATTTTACAGTTTAAAAAATCATCAAAATTAATGCTGAATTGAATAATGAATTTCAACCCGTAACTTGAAATTAAACAATTTATGTTTTGCAATACTTAGAATTGTATACTTTCAAAGAATTGTCAGCTAAAAATTAATGAATTTCACAATTTGATAGTTAAACTACTTTGCTCAAAATTAATTTTTTTTTGTTTGTTTAAGATTTATCATTTCAGTTTGAAATTCATCTTTCTGGTTAAAAAATCATTTTTTTGTGTTCAAAATTAATTTAAATTCAAACTTCACATTTAAATTTTCCACAGAAAAAATTTGCTACAAAACTCAACAGCAGCATTAACAGCAGACAAATTTTCTACAAATTTCAGCAGTGGAATTGATAACAGTGAATTTTTTTACAAAAGTCAACAGTTGATTTGTCAGCAAAAAAAATTTCAACAAAATCAACTGTAGTATTTTTCAACATACTACGAAAAATCCCATAATGCTAGCTAGTGTCAAAGCATGAACTAAAATCTGCGTCAACTGATTCTAATTTTAATCTTTTAATTGCAAGGGACTTATCATTGGAATCGACAAGAAACGCAGATTCCGGAAATTATATTTTCAAATTGCTAAATGTAAATTAATCAAAATCAAGGTTTTGTACTTTATTCCTTATCAGGACGAGGTAACTCCCGCTGTCAAGACTCAACACAGCGCTCAGAATCACCTTTCCTCTTTTGTATTCAGAGAAAGTGATTGGAGAACTACTTTGAAGTGTTTAATGAGTAACACTTTTTTAATTTCAATAATTTTCTGCAGAAAAAGAACATTTTATTTGATAACAAATTTGTAAAAGTAACGTAGTCTTGATCTAGCCCCATTGCTTACTATGCAAAAACAGGGAGTGTTGGGACAACTAGCGCCGCGCTGAAGACATTAGGAACTAATTAACTTAGGACATTATTAATAATAACAATATTTTTAAATTGCTAAATGCAACAATAATTAAAATCAAGGTTTTGTACTTTATTTCTTATCAGGACAAGGTAGCCCCCGCTGTCAAGACTCAACACAGCACTCAGAATCACTCAACGACGTGAGGGTAAGTCAAATGGAGAGTTTAAGTCGAGCAAATAGACAGCAATCAAATGAAAACTGCCTATTACTCTTCACCAAGATTATTGAACGACCTTTTAATTTATATTTTCTCTTTTGCATTCATAGAAAGTGATTGGAGAACTATTTTTAAATGTTCAATGAGTAACACTGTTTTAATTTCAATAATTTTTTGCATAAAAATAACCTTTTATTTAATGAAAAATTTTAAAAAGTAATGTAGCCACAATTTAGCCCTATTTCTTACAATGCATAAAAAGATAGTGATGGGACAACTAGCACCGCGCTAAAGATATTAGGAACTAATTAACTGAGGACAGTTGCTAGGTCAAGTTGAAACCTGAAATATGGAGTAGTGCGCAGGGCTCGGTATAATCAAACGAGATTAAATTAAAGTCTATGTTTTTATGTGTTAGAGATAAAAATCAAGAAGAGTCCAATTTCAGAAAGGATGTCTAGCGACCTGACTTCAGCTGTCAAGATATCTGCTCGGCGGAAGGCAAACAATAGCACGAAACGCATTGAAGTAAATTTTATTACATTCTCATCATAATGAAAAGGTATTGTTTTTATATGAAAACTGAATATTGCTGATTTCTTCAAATCACCGCGTTTCAAGACAATCTGCATCCGAAAAAATCAGTTTTACGATAGTGTCTGTCTGTCTGTTGTGTCGTTGGCATTGTCGTGTCGTTGCTGTCGTCTGTATACCGGATAACTTTTAAAAAGCAAATCGGATTTAATTGTGTTTTGGCATACACTTTAAAAGGGCCAAAGAGAAAAATCGAGTTGGTTCACCAGCTCCAAATTTCATGTTTCTACGAGCATTACTTTCTTTTTAATCCACGCGCAAAGTTTTGTTGCGGAAAACGCCGTCTATAGGTATAGGTCCCCTTAAAATACGTTTTTTGCTTTGTGAAAGTATCAAATATTACGCTGTTGGTTGAAAGAACTGTACCTAAAGAAGGTTAAAAATTAAAGTCTTGGTTGGAAATTTAGATATTTAGAATTTTTCAAAATTAAAAACAAAAAATTAATTTGACAAGATCCCACAAATATAAAGTAAAATGTAGTTTTTTGAAGGTTTTGAAATAAAATTGTGAAGCTTTTTGAAGATTTCAAAAGGTTCCAAGATTAACATCCCTCGGAAAATTTAAAGCGATTTTTTAACTGTGATGTTTATCAACTAAAAAAATTAATTAATTATTGATTTTTAATCCTACACTCTACTTCAATTATTCAAAATATAACAACAGAAGCATAAAATTTTTGTAATTTTTACCTTTTTTATTAAATTTTTGTTCACCAGGAAAAATTATTAATGTTATTTAAACCGTGATAAAGGGCGTTATCCACTAGCCAAAATTTAAATTTGTACGATAGTCTAGCTAATGGCAATTAAAAATAAGGAGCAACTAACGAAATTGCTACGCAATTGCAATTTTCTACGAGTTAACTCAAAATGGGAGGGGGAGGTCGCCCCAGCACAAAAAAGACAATACATCCGTACTGTATGAACCTGAATCTTGCCACTTTAACATACGTGATCGAACCCAACATCTTATTTCGAATACAATTATATTTGCCGACTACGTGCTCCACTTTGAGCTTATAATAAAATTTAACTGATTTATGACACAAGAGAATACATGGTGGCAACTATAATATCACTCAAGTCGTGACAAAAAAAAACTAAATCCCTCCTAAAAAATTTCAATCTATCGCAAAAATTTCTCGACGCGAAATTAAATTTCGAAAGGGCAAATCGCGCGCAGTGGACACTCATAGTTGGTGCATCACTTTGGCTGTATTTTTCTTTACAATTAATCTACAAATTTCACGAATGGAAATCTCGCCGAAGTAATTGCCGAAATCAGAATTGACGTATCTTTGCTTTTAAAGCATTTTCGGCCTAAGAGAAATCCCTTATACAATTAATTATTCTTAATTGCAAGTACAAATTTGTAGCTACTATATTGAGCACAT
>JAUELO010002316.1:0-11921 GCA_032357855.1 Amphibolips quercusostensackenii
CGAATCTGCGGTAAAATTTTAGCTGTAACCACGTCTTACGACCATGAGATAGGTAGTTACATTTTTTTACGGACTCAATACGATAATCCGGCAGAAGTCTCGTGCACCCTGAGGATATGAACTGACCCAAGGACAACCGCCTTCTGCAATTTTCCCGCAAGTGTCTTAGCATTTTGTTGACACGCAGCGATGCTTTTAAGGCTATTAACCAGTGAAAGATTGGCAACTCTTAGAGCGCTGAAGATCGGGACAATAAGCTTGACAAATATTCCCATTTACAACCGCTGCAACTCCCTTATAAGGTTTTTGTGCTCCTCTATCTTTTCATTTCCCTTAGTTGTAATGTTTTTGTTAAGCAGTGCCGAAAGTTCAATCACAAACATTGTTAATTTTTCAAAGTCAAGGAGAACTATTTCAGGCCTCGAGTGCGCAACAGAAACAACTGCCGAGAATATGGAGTTCCAGTATATGCGATACTTTTTATATTCGATAATTGCCTCTATTTCTCCAGGAGCGTTGAGCAGAGCGGTATCAGAGCGGATGCCGTGAGAGTGACAGAGATGGTTATAAAGCACTCTTAGTGCTGCATTGTGTCTTTGGATGTAGTAGATGCTCTGGGTGTACATGCCATGCTCTGCAGCAATCATCAGGAATATTTTGGCTCAAAATATAGCGACGGTATGCTAAAGTAGAAATGACACCGTCTTAGCATGACAAAATAAAACCCTCCGTTCTTAACTATAATTCAGGTGATAAAAAAAGCAAAAGTTAGCTCATACGACATCGACTGCTCCTCCACATTTCTGTGGAAGGTGCCGTGCATATTCTTGTCGAGGAGCTGTGCGCGGAAGTTTTTCTCCAGTGCTTTCTTAATACGGGCCTTCAGGCGTGAGTACTCGAGGTGGATAAGATTTGATGCATTCTGCTCCCCTCCTTGATATTGAAGTCAAGGCCGAATGTTTTAGCAGATACTTTCGCTGTTTTGTACAAAAACGCTTCTTTGCCAACTTTTTTATGTTCCCTGACCATTTTTAGAAGAGGGTCTCCTTCTTTTGCGACTATATGTGCTGCACCCAGAATAATCTTGTTGTGAAGACATTTAAGATTTAGTATTTCACGACCACCTTTGCGGCGTAAGATGTAAAGTCGCGGAACAGAAGACTTAAGGTGCATGCTTTTGTTCATATGTGAAACCTTTCGCGTCCCGATTTCGAGGAATCTGAGTTTGTCCTTCGTCCATGGAACCACGCTAAATAAATAGAGTACTACCGGGACGGCAAGCATGTTTGTTGCAGACACTTTGCTCCTCGCTAACAGTTCAGGAGACCAAATCCGTCGAACAAGACGTTTGCATCTGCATAGGAGAGTATCTTTTATAGATGTAACGTCCTGTATGTGGCTCTGTGGCACGCCCAGGTATGTATAGTTTTTTCCAGCTCCAAGGTGTCGTATAGCGCTATTGTCTTTTTGGAAATGCTATTAAGTTTTTCTTTCTATAAACAAACTTTGGCGCATTTTCCTAACCCAAACTCTATTCCAATCTCTTGAGTATATTACTGGACAATCCCTAGAGCTAGATGTAATTTCTCTTTATTTTTAGCATAGATCTTAAGATCGTTAATGTCAAAATACATAAGTGACCTTATGCTTTTGATTCCCAGGTTTTCCACAGAAGTACTCTTTGGAATGACGTAGTGCGAGAAATAGCGGCAACTATGTGAGGCAAAAGAGAAGAGGGCTCATGGTGTTACCCTGAAACACACCTCTTTGAAAAATTACGCTGTTAGTGGTCACACGATGTTTTCCAAATGAGATAGTAAATTTAGTTTTTAAAAGTGGAATCGATCTCTATATGTACCTCACGAGATGTGGATGAGCCTTTAGGCTTTCTAACTGATAGATGATAAGTCTATGGGAGGTTAAATCAAAAGCTTTCCGGTAATTAATCAAGTGCTGGTCTCGGCCTAGAAACTCAATTCATTCTTCCTTAACATGTTGATCCCGCAATTTTTGGTCCTATAATTTACAGACTTGCTAGTCCTGCCATTTAAAAATATCCCATTTTTCCTGGTTATCAAATTAAAAACATAAAAACTCGTGAGCTTCATCGTGTAAGGTATGGATAGAAAGTCACGTTTTCAAGATAAGCCTATCTGCTAGAGTACTAGTGTCACCTAATAAATTCATCGTTGCAAAGATGATTTCTGATAGTGCTTTGTTAAGCCTATACCAGACAGTAGTGTATGGCCGCAATCAAAAATTTATTTACCTCCTCACATATATACAGGGAGTACAAGAAGTTCCAATACGGCTTAATATTTCCCTATGTGAAATATTTCACACAAACATTAAGGTCATTTTTGGAGTAACTTTCAAAGAGAAATTTAGTAGTAACCTTTGTTTTGACCTTGAAGATGATCCTCAAGGTTATTTTAAAGTCAACTTTTTTTAAAAATAAAAATAGGCTTATTTGACGTCGGCAATCAAAAAAGCGTGAAATTTTACGTTCAAAAATGTATTTAGAGCATAAGTCAGGTGGTGACCTTGCTAATTACTCAAAGATTATTTAAGCTTGAGCAAGGTTTGGAAACATCTAAAGAACGCAGCTTAGAACAGTTGTATTTGTTGTAGAAAAGCCAAGGTCTGACTTCTTTATGAATATTCTTCAAATAATTAAGAATTTTTGTCAATTGAAAAACTTTCATGATCCCCAGGTCACCTTCTTCGAGAAATGGATAGAACTGTTGGAGGCATTTGACAAAATCGATGCACCGTATCCTAGTGGAAATGAAAATCTAAATTAGAAATATTCTAAAATAGAAAACCAATGCAATACCAGAATGTTAATGGCAAACAAACCGCAAGCAGCGTCATGGAGAGCCCAGCAAAGTATGGGCACAACAAAGGAAATGGACCCGCTAACATAAGCAACAAAAATTAAGAAAACAACAATGCGCACTAAAATTTTAACATCGGCGATAACAGGAACTAAAGTAGAAGGCCAGGATCACAAGGCAGAGCCCTATGGGAAAATAATACATATCGCAAACAAACAAATACCTAGTGAGAAACATAGAGTCAGAGATAGATCTGTCAAGTGAAATGATGGAAAAGTGCAGCAAAGACCCAAACCGAGAGACGGGAAACAAGGAAATGTCAGAACCAGAGGTGCTCACGCGCCAACGGACTGCTGCTCTAGCTGAGGTTTTTTAGGCTGAGTCTATTTTAAGCTTATGCAGCTGAATGCCATTTGAAGAGGAATGTATTGGAAACGATTCACCATTTTCAATGCAAAGGCATGTGCATATAGAAATAAAGGGGCGCCTATTCCAAGCATGTTGTGGCCAGCCCTTTGTTAACGATTAGAAGAAGAAAAGGGGACGCTTTCCAAGTAACCCTGGAGCCCAGGTATTCGAGAGTAGGATAGCATGAGAAGACTGCACTCAAAATATGCAGAGAGATATTACGACAGCTTGATTCAATCAGGTCTTTGTCATTCACACCTTTTAGAGAAATATCATCAATAGGAGTTTGCTGTTTAATTACGACTTTGATTGCAGCTATTTTATCAGCCAAAAGCAATCTGTTTACAGATATGGAGCGTTGTTGTTTTGCTATATTCTGCTCATTTATTCTTTTAGGTAGCTTTGAGTACTTAAGTAGGGGGAGTTAAAAGTGTTCTCTCTTCTCGTTTTGCTCAATTTCTTCTGCCAAAAAATAAAGGCGCATTACATATCTGTTCACATGTTGCCATTTTAATGACCTTCTTGTTTGATAAGCCTTTGCTTCTGCCTCCAGTTGAATTAGGCCATCGGCCTTTGGAGGATCTAGTGATACTAGACCATCACTCCAAATCAGCCTGTCGTTCGATCTCCATTACTCAATGTTTTAAAAGAAGTAGATTATTCTTGATGTCCTTTACCTCAGCGACACGATCACTTACTAAAACTTCCTGTACATGAGGAAACTTGGCAGAAAACTTTGTCCTAAATTTTCATTTCTTTTTGCTTTTGGATTCAAATCATGCGCTTTCATGGTTGAGACGCATTAATTCTCCTCTCACTGCACTATTACAGTTGATGTTCTTTAATAGTGTTTTTGTTGAGTTGGTTGGCTAGAAATTGCTAATCCTGGATGTAGCATCTTTAGCAGGCACAGTTGATGTTTCACTGTTTACTATTTATCGCAGATGTCCTAGCTGGCTAGATTTTTGATTTGTGAGATCCGCCTGACCATCTCGCAGCTCAACATTACCACCGTCTCGCATACTATGGCCTCCAGCGGTGGCACCAGGCGCGCTATGATAATGAGCACGAAGCGAAAAGCAATGCAAAATATTCAAAAGATACTGCATTATATTTTGTGTTTTGGTGTTCCTCTTAGTCCATTTTCTATTCGTTCTCTGCCTGCCTGGCAGCAAAAACCTGTTAGTAGCAATGCTGTAGCCAACATGATCGTTAAGGTCATGAGAGAAAAGCTGCAACCTTACCGCCACACTGAAACGACAACATCATCGACAGGGAATTTTATTTACCTAAAAAAAGAATATTAGTATTTTTTTGAGTTTTGGTGTGCTCAGTGTAGGTATTAGCATCATAGATAAAACTTTTGAGGAAATACTTAAAGACGCCACGAGTTTCTTTGTATGTTAAGACAGAAATACGCTTGACACTACAATGACGAATCAAACATAAATAATAATTTGTTTACCCATGTCGGGAACAACATTTTCTTTCTGCTAAAGCTGCTTCAACTCAATGTTAAAGTAAATTTTGTTTAAAAAAATGTTATCTGTATTTTTTGTCAGAATTTTTTAAATTATGTTTTCTTTATTAGTCTCACTAAGATGAGAATTATTTCTCTTATGCCTATGATATGTAAATAGTTTGCAAGATCGAATGATACAGCGACTGCCTGATATTATCCATACTGAAACAGAATCTCGTTAACTAGTATCCTCTATATTGAGAAAAATGTGGATCTTTAATGGGTGCCTTTTCTTAACGTAAACGGTTTTCCCTTATTCTATTGGTAAATATGATATTCTGACTAATATGATATCAAATCCAAAGCAAACCAAATTTTAGAATTGCGAAAAATAATTTCTTTTTTTATGCCATTTTACGAACAAGTACAGGAAAATAAGTTTAAATCTAATAGTGTTATACATACATCTATAATTTGACAAGGGTTGTTTCGCGAAAAATGTCCTAACTAAGAGACAAAGAAAGGGCGTCCACGTTAAAAAAAATCCCTTATGGCCTGTTAGTTTTTCGGAAAAAACGCATGTAAACTGGTCGAGTGCCATAAGCACACATAATATATTTTTTTGTTTAACATGGAATATACCTGCTTTCAGTTACTATATGGATGCAGAAAACGTTGCACGGCACCAGCATTTTATTTATGCAGTTACGTGCTGCTTTCTAGCGAAAAATATTATATTCGCCGCTACTGCGAGCTTACCCTTTTATGACATTACCTACAACGTTTTTTACACAAAGCTTTTTTTCTGTTTTGCATTAACCTGTATGAAATCAAAATTGTGTGAACTATAATATCTATTCACTGGAAAAATTATATCTGACATTAAAAACAATCCTGCTTATTATAAATAAATTGAAAGTATCAAAATTAATTCACGTCTACGTTTATTTTTGCAAAAACATTTACAATCCATTCAGTCAAAAATTCACCTAATGATCAAGGATTTCCTCAACCTACTCCTAGATTTTCATCTCCTCTACATTCTTTAGCTTCTCGTCAAGTATGCACTGTTCCTTCTGGTTATGGCGACAAAGATAGTCGCATTGTTTTGACGAACATAACCGCTAGAGTGCTAGTATCACCAAATAAATCTATTGTAGGAAAACTGAATTCTTACGGTGTTTTGTTAAGCCTATATTAAATAGTATTACATGGCCGCAATCCGATTTAAATGCACTTGTACAACGGTACTATTACTCGACTCTCTGAAGAAGAAATTGCAATTTTACCTTTCAACAGTTTGATTGAGTAAAAATATCACTTAAATAAATTAAGCAAAAAATAAATGTAATACTATGACAATGAAATAAAAATATTAAGTGCGTATCAGTCTACTTACTTAACTTTTCACGTACATGTATCATCATAATATAAATTACAGATTTTATGTAAAAAATATAAGTAACAGTTAGTATGAAATATAAGTAGTAATGATTTTTAAATGTTTTTGAATCCACCAAAAACATCTGTCTTACATAAGTTCTGTCAAGTACAATTGAAGAGTGGCAGTACAATACTAGATAACCGACAAAATTGGAATCTTTCAGGGGAGAGAAAAAGCATTTGCTATGATCGAAATCGCTATCTAAAGATTAGACGAAAGTCCGGTCGTAAGTTGAATTGCTGCTAAATAAAGGCCAGAAAATCTGTATTAAAAAAACTTATCCTGGTTTGTGAGAATGGATGTGGAAGTTGGTAATCTCAAAGTAGCACTATTTTCAAATTTAAGGAAACTCGGCTGTGCGTTGCGATAAATAAATTCAAAATTCAGTTCAAAAAATACAAACATACAACCATACATTAAATATTGGACCGAGAATTCAAAGATTAAAATTTCATGGGTTTTCAAAATCGGCAGGCAGGTAGGTAGGTAGATAGGTAGATAGATAGATAGATAGATATTTATTTTCCGGCCCTTCTGCCTTTAAAAATTAACTTGCTTACACTTTTACTTTCACAGAATTTTCTTAAAATAAATCCTCACAAACTAACATTCATCCACACCTTATCTCTACAACCGCTCGCTCTTATTGCCTTGCCCTCCTTGCTTCGACTCGCACAAATGTCCCTACTTTTTCACCTCGCCTCACATTGCCAAATTCTGCACCGAGGGAAAATACTTGCGTGTTATGTTCAAGAAATCCACGAATTTAATGCTTGACCTATTCATGCTTATACGGTATAAACTTCAAGCAATAATAGTTCAAAGTTCGTATTGGAAATTCAAAACAATATCCATGTAAAAGTATAACTGCGCTTCTACTTGTTCTTCATGAATTTTTATAGCTGACACGCTTCTAATGTATACAAGCGTAAAATTTCAACGCATGACATGTTTCATAATCGAAACTCTAAAACTCCATACTATTGTAGTAAGGGGGCTAAGCGTCGAGAAGGTCAATTTTATTGCTTGTTGAACAGCGCTTGCGCAGTATCAATTAAAAGCGGTTTCTTTGTGCCAGCTGATCAGTCAAACTACGCTATGCCGATTTTCATTCTGATGTGAGAATTTTATAGTGGTTCGGATTACTTATTCTGATTGCTTTGCTACAATCGAGACATAGTTTGTACATAGAAAAATTTCTCTTATTTCTTTTATTTTACATTTTTTTAAATTTTATTCCTCCATTAAAGTTATAGTTTTCAAAATGACAGTTGCAAATTTCCATTTTTGGAGTGTCAAAAATAACTCTCAAAACATTTTCTGCAAATCTTAGTTCTTCAGTTATATTTTTAATATTACATTACGGAACAATATGTATTATAAATCTTAATTTTAAAATTTCCGTTATTAAAACTTCACTCTCAAAAACTCTTTTTTAAATAGTCAAGTTACGTATAACCTCTATTAACAAAGTGTCATTTTTATAATTGAATTGTATAAAGTAAACTTCCGTCCTATCTTGGAGCGTGCTTTGTTAACTATATATAAAGTTATCGAAGCGCCTCAAAAATAGAAAAGAATTAATGACTAAATTTTATTCACAACTGATTAGCAACTAAAATATGGTATATCCATCTTTGTTGAACATGATATATAATATGAATATTTATTATCCTAAGTGCGCGAATCGTTGAAAATTATTAATGTACTAATTTTTAATTATAATAATACTAAATTGATTTCAACTACTATTTTAAAACAGTAATTTCTAAATTTTTTTCATAAACGTAAATAGAGTGCAATCATTGTCAACGTAATGTTACAACATACATTGGTACTGAATTTCAATGTCAAGATAGAGTTTCAATAATAGTTTTTTGATTTGATTTTTATAATTAAATAAAGTGGTTTTTGAAATAATGAGCTTGTAACTCATTTTAGAAACCTGATGCTGCTTTGATCATTTTATTGCTTCTTGCAACTACCTTTATCTTAATTCCGAAAAATTGAAATTTTAGAAAATGTTTCTTTTACTGAAACACATTTGTATTCAAAAGTAGACATTCTTTATTTGAAAACTACTTGAGTCATGAGTCACAGAAGTTTATCCAGGGCCTCAGTCAATTTGTATTGTATAATCAAAAGTGCCTAAATCAACGAGCCATATACAATAACTCTTGAGGATACTCATAGTTCGCAGCTCAAAAAATCCAGCTGGATTTCTTAGCTGTGTAACTATAACACATATTTATCACAACATACTTATTATATTTTTCACACTTTTCTCTCTAATGCTCGGTTTAAAGTTTTTCGTAATTTTTTTGTTACAAAAAGCCACGTGGTTAACGAACGGAACTGCGTTTCTACTCACGTGATGTTTTTAGTCGTCAGAGAGAATGAATAGGTGGATATAATAATTCTTGACCATAGATCGATAACTGACAGTCTAAAGTTACACTTTTTTGCACTACATGTCGCACTGTCCTGTCAACGTAGCCTAAAACCTAGAAAAACTCTGAGAAAAAAAAGTTTTCTTATACGGCGCAATGTTAAAGAGCGGTGACTCAGACTCTTTTGATTTCACAGTGCCCCTCGACTTAGGACTTTTATAGATCCTAACAATTTTTTTTAACAATAATGCAATTTTTTCTCTTTTTATCAACGTACCAACATGTGAGGATTTCATTAAAGAATAAAAAAAAAACAATTCTAAAAATGTGGCTTCTAGGCCCTTTTGATTTCTCACCCTTCAATTATATTTACAGAATTACGATGTAAACAGATAAAGGGAAGTTTTGTATTTGTTTATTTCTTTTATGAATAGCATTTCTGCAAAAAGATTCGATTGATTGCAGGAATTTTGCAGGAAAAATGAATATAAAAGGAATTATTTCACATATTTATTGTATATGAATGATCTCAAAATCTATACTGAATATGCAGAGCAACAGCAAGTATCTGTCAAGGGATTGTCGAGAAATACACTTAGGAGATTCAAACGGAGCTTGGGTTAAAAAAATTCGCCCAGGTTCAATTAATTATTAAGGATTATTTAGATGAGTTACATGATTTATTTGAACCTAGCATTTTCTTCAACTTATTCTGGTCGTTATAGTTCCCGTTTGAGAAGCGAAGTGTGAGTTTTTAGGGCTTATTGTATATATTCGGCATAAGGTTATACTTTCGTGTCTTCCGTAAATGAGTCCTGTAATTTTACAATGTTAAACTAATTTAGAACTGGAAAAAAAATTCTTTTTACAAGCAAACATCTAACCTCATACATAAAAGAAAATAATAGTGCATATCCGATATCTAACTCTTAGTCACTAGTGCAAATTATAGTGCCTGAATGAATAAAAAAATGCCTAGTGCCTAGATTATCAGGATTGAAGTTAATTATTTTAGTTTTTATTTTGTATAGCCTACAATTTTTCTCTCGTTTCATTTTTCTTTCTAGCCTTTTGAACATGTTAATCGAAAGCTATAGTTTATGATTTTATGGCTACGATTTAACGCGACATATTCCGAAATTCCTATCGGTGTGCTCACTTGGTCTGTTTTTGCACTGAGAATTTATTGGTGCAATTTTCACAAGATTGAATGAGATAGCGACTGCTTTATATAATCCATGATAAAACAAAGTTTCATTATTTAGTATTCTCCGTATTGAGAAAAATGTGGATCTTTATTAAGTTTCTGTTCCTTATGTTAGCGGTTTTCCCTAATTTTAGCGGTAAATATAATATTCTGCCCAATATAATTTTAAATACATAGCAAAAAACTTTGGGAATTGCAAAAAATTATTCCTTGTTTTATGCCATTTTAAAATGAGTAGAGGAAACTAAGATTGTATCCAGTAGTCTTATACATTTACATAGAATCATTTCAAAAGAGTTGTTCCACAAATTTATAAAAAAATAATTTTGAAATACGCATAGTTTTATACTAAACAGTTAAGGTTGATTGTCAAAAAGTTGACGATTTTAGACGCAATTTTTAAAAACAAAAACTTTCCGAATTGAGAAATCGAGGAATATATTTGTGATGGATATTAACTTTATAAGTCTTTGTAAGTCTTTATAATACTTCACACATTTGCATCACACCACATTTTTATATTCACCTTATTTCAATCACAAATTTAAAAAAAATGTCACTCCCGATTTATTTTATAAAAATCATTTTCAATAAAAATGGGGATATTGAAATCCTAAACATTTGAATGTTAGGGATGCAAATAAAAAATTTGAGCGGATTGGTGAGTTTGTTTCTAGCATGTGCACTTCCTGCAGCCATTAGCATATGTACTGAAGAAGTGAATGTCACTGACGCTTTAAGTTTAAATTTTATAAATCTTCTATGAGATAATATATTCAAATTATTGTAAAACGAGAATCGAAACGTTTTAATTATGGAACTTAGCAATAGATTTTTGTGTCAATCATAATATATATTACAATATAATTTAGGTCGAATTTTATTGATATTTGTTTAATCTGCATTTTTCTATTCAAATTGATTACTTTCTACTTTTCATTCGAAGCAACTAATTCTTAAAAATTGTAATCTGCATATTTCACTTAGTTAAACATAACCTGACATAACCTACACTTGTCAGATTCATGCATATTTAAAGTTGCTATACGCCTAAGAATTTATTGCCACGGAAATTACGTTTACGTTTACGGGAAGGTGGTACTCTAATTTTTGTGATTTTCTATAAAACTGGCGATAAACTTTTAAACAAAAAATACACTCGTGTGCGGGCACGGCGAACTGCGGAGACGCAAACACGAAGCACGAAAACACGAAAATACTGGCCCCTTTTGACAGATAGGTTATGTTTTTCGAATGTGCTGCCATTTACTATGTATTTCCGAAAGTGGACGTATAAAATATACCGAACGTGATTAATTTCGGTACATAGAAATACATCTGGAGGGCGCTCGGTGAGGTAGCGCCTGAGCGTCCTCTAGCGCGCAAAACACGAGTGCGTTCGCAACGCTCTAACTCAAAAAATATTCTTCAAATCGAAAAATCCTTTTGTACAAATATTTCCACACATGTATCTATGATTTTTTGTAAAAAAAGTGACTTTTTTGAAAAAAATCTGATGGAGGTTCCCCTTAAAGCAGCGTTTGATTCTGTAAACAGAAAGGTACTATGGCAGACAATAAAAGAGAAAGGGATAGAGAAAAGTCTAGTCAAAAGAATTAAAATAATTTTTACAGAAACTGGGGTAAGCGTAAAGATAGAAAAAAAGGGGCGGTTTTATGAACAGTAAGACGTCAAAGGCAAGGGTACTCGTTAAATCCGCTACTTTTCAATATGCTGCTGGCAGATTTAGAGGAGAAGCTAAAAGAAAAAGGGAAACAAAGAACGGTTCTCGGGAATGGCAAACTATACTCTTTAGGATACGCAGACGACGTTGTTCTGTTAGCAGATGATGAGAAAGGGTTTAGCTTAATGATTAGAATTTTCAAAAAATGTGTGAGAGCAAAAGACTTGACGGTGAACATAGAGAAGACCCAGGTAATGTGCTACAGAAGTAAAAAGACCAAAAAGGGTTCTGGGTTCGGATCCCAGTGGAGCTAGAGAGATTTTTTTCACAACTTTTCATTTGTTAATCAATATTTAAAATATTGATTTAGCGACTTATTAGACAAAAAACATTTAACATCATCATTGAAAATAATTAATTTACACGTGTCAAAAACATACAATCTTTAGAAAAAAGCAAAAAAAAATTACTTTCGGAAGATGAACGGAC